>JAQQZZ010113190.1:0-15203 GCA_030265115.1 Mopalia vespertina | reverse complement strand
ATGGAAACGCTTCACATCTTTGTTGTGTTAGTGTCAATTATTGTTGGAATACACCGCCGTCATATAAGTGAAATACCGTTAAGCACGGCGTAAAACACCAATCAATCAATAATTGCAGCATCTAATGGCGGTTAAGCGACAATTCTTCACAAACTACCGTAAAGCAGACTTTTTTAAAATAAAATTTCATTAAGCGTGTCAATTATTCACTTAAAAAAGCTTAAATAAACTCGGCGATATTTGTGAAGAATTACAAAACAGATAAAGATTTTTATTGTAATTTCATTCGGTGTGCCAATTATACATTTAAAGCCTAACGTAATGAAAGAATATATAAGAGAACTTCATATTGCATGATTTCATATTTAACATATAACATCATCGTGTGACTCATTTAAATTAACTATGTCCGTGTCTCTATAAATCTAATGTACCTGTATGTCTTATTGAATCGACTTTTACTGAATAACCATTTGCCATAGATTTATATATTTTTTTGTTTTGTTTTGACAACTGTTTCTTAATGACAATCATTACAATTTATCGTTTATTCAAAGTCAATAAGTTAAGGGATAAAACCTGGGATTACTATATACTAATCCCAGATAAAACAAGCCAACTATGGTTTTATTACCACTATAGTTTAGCAAATACCATGCATGACACCTATGTATTTTATTTTATTTTATTTTAAATAAACATTGAATTGGATTTCATCATTCTACCTCTATCATACCTGGCTGTTAAATGTGTTTAGCGTTAGAGATATATGTTAGTTAAAGGGAAAGACCTCTGATTTCCGACCTGTACTTATTATTTTCATTGTAAATTTTCAAAGACAAATATCTGTAATGCACTTGCATCTGAGTAAGCATAGCTGTTAATAAGTTAATTTAACAGGCGGGACTGACGTCATTGTCCGAAAACACGGTCGGTCATAGTGTGTCCGTTTGCTTATGGGTGCATTGGAAGGCATCTCTAACACGGCGTATACACAAGCTTGGTCGTCCAAGCGCAATGTTAAGGATACTATAAATTCTTACTAGGATACTTAAAAGTCTGCCCGCTGTGCATATACGCGTATCAACACGTTCCGTGTATTGTATATTGGGCACTTATTATCAGCTGTGTATTGGCTGTCCAGGTTGCCAATATATATACAATCACTGACGCCACATGTGGTTGATTGGTTAGTCTATTAAGAGATAGATCACAGCTTGAATGGAATTTGACACGGTCAGTTCTTGTCAATTTTATAGAAAACTGGTATATTTCACAATATATATACATAATTATTTGCGAAACATACATAGAATGGTCAATTCGATATTATAAACAAATTGTGAGAAAAAAAAAGGTTGAATTACTTCAAAGAATTGAGCATGAAAGAGGTAAACCTGTTGTAAAATAGATCAGAAATACATATTACCTGTTTTCTCTGCTTTCATTATTCAGTGTACCGTACTTGGGAAAATGCCTATTCCTCGGCTGTTGTTATACCTACAGAACTGATTTTTTGCACATTTTATCTGAAAAAAAAGTATCATTCACATTTTTAATATCTTTTTTAGATATAGTTATAAGAAGTTGAAATTTCACTATTTTGCCTCATTTTTAACATGTTTGACCTTTAACACAATATTGCAAGAAAACTAAGACAAACAAGAAAAAACTGAATGACCGTTTTTGGTTTATATAGTGTATCACACGTTGATGTAAAATTGAACAGTTGACGTAAATGGTGTAAAAGAAATAGAAATTCGAAAAAGAGGTAACAAAAATTTATGCAAAATAATTTTTTTTGTACGTTATAGAACAAAATAATTTACTTATTATTGTTCTGCAGAAAAAGACGATTCAGAATATATATACATGTGTCGCAAAATTCACAGTAGTTTAGAAATAAAGTGGCGAAATGTAAAAACACTCTGTAGGGGGGTTAGAGCATCCAAAATCAGTGGTCTTTCACGGTAAGGTCATGCGTTAATAGAGATGAAACTACGTATCTTATAGACTTGTCTTATAAGTCAATAGATACCTCTTACCACGCCAAAAATCATTCTGTCCTGTTCGTTCAACACTTACCGAGGGACGGTTCCCAGCCGCGAGAGACCCATACATTTGCCGCCAAATCTCGTTCTCAAATCGGGACGTTAAGTGTTCATTTTATGGGTCGATTTAACCCATTAGTGTTCAATAAAGAAGTCGGAATGATTTAAATGAAGGTAATGCCATACAATTTTTATATTTTGGAAAATAAAGTGCAGAATCATGGTAGCGTTCGCTTATTTCTAAAGGTTATGAAAATTCAAGTAGCGTATAGCTAGTGTTTACGGTGATGTTGGATGTCACGGTATTCGCGGTATAAGCCCATTCATATATCGACGTAGCTCAATGAATCTGGGGCTCTTTGCTTCATATTCCTAAAAGGGTTGGAGACATAATGGGCGTATAGTAGTGGTCCTTCATAAAACTTAGGCCATTTTGTATATTCTTTTGAACAGTAGCATATTCCTTGATGTTAGCTCCACCTTGTAGCCCACCGAAAAAAGCAAAATACCTTTCAAACTTAACCAAAGTAACGCATTATACCGCCCATAAAACGAAGTCACGACGGGCCAAGCGATTTCTTTCGTGGGAAATAGCACGACGGGATTAGAGTTTGCTTTGAAGTTTTGTGCTGAATATAAATTGATTCTGGATAATAGGCTACGATTGTTGGATAAGACTCACAATATAGTAACTACATGCCTACAGGTGGTTCTCAAATCGTATTATGTATGTTTTATTTTTTATATATTATTCGTTAATTTATTTATTTATTTGTTGTTGGTTTTTTTTTTTTTTTCGCTTTTATTGACGATAGAGCGGAATTTTACATTTTTAAGGGGAAAAAAAGGTGAACAAGAATTCCACTGGGAATCCCCAAACCTCTCGCTGTGTCCTCTATGGATATGTTGCCTCCTGTGCCGTCTAAGTTGGGGTTTACGTGTGGTTTATCTCATCTCACAGACCGATAACACACATAGTTTCGTGGCAGTGACGGAACCATGAATGGACACGATGGATCAGATTGCCCCATGTAAATCGACCCTTCCGCTCCCCTGCACAAACTTCCTCCCTACCCCACCGCCAGTATTTCACAGAGGGATGATGTTGTATCTTAATGTTACATACTGCGGCATGAGAGAGCAGTATTGTTGATTAAGTCAATCTCATTTTTGTATATACAATGTCCACCCGTCATACAATTGGTAAGTTACCATTTTCAAACCGAATAAGATAAATACAACGGCAATAATAGAGCCTACAGAAAGCAGGAACATATCTCAAGAATACAATTGGCCCTCCCAAAAATTACCTTTAAACAAACAAACAAAACAATCTATCAGTATCCTATCCGTCACAGATACCTCTTGAGCAATAATATTTTTTTTAAAAACGTACAATGTTAACCGCCGGAAAGCTTGCGCCAAATCACTACGCGGATTTATACAAGATAAAATAGCAACCAGTGTGTTCCGTTGCGTTCGTCAGTGTTAAATCTAGCGCTATTCAGTTTTCATATACAATTTAAGTGGTCTGTGAGAATAATTTAACGAAAATGTATATAGATCCAATCGACCATTGAAGCAAGTTTCAAGAAAATCTACCACAGTTATATCCCATGTCCAGAACGATCATATTACATCAGAGAGGAGTTCGTGGTGGCAATGAGCCAGTTTGTTCCGACATAACTTATCTATAGACTGGTGTATGATAAACGGTGTTTCTGTTACTATCAGCGAGGAACGAACACGAGCGGCTGGGATGATCGTAAAAAGGAAGCTATTTATAGTAGACACAAGACAATAATGGGTGTGGTCATGCAGCTTGCATACCGAAGACATTACGGGTATAAACATGTAGTTATATAAATCCCGGTAAATCCATATGTTAATATATCGTCCAACTACAGACTTTATGTTATATCCTTCTACACTAGTTTGTTTGACTAGGGTTTAACTTATTGTAGCTTCTCTTGTTTCACTCATATGACGGCGTGCCAGTCCTATAGGTGACGCAAACCATCATCGACGCCACTAGTGGTCAAACAAAGACAAGACAGGACAAATACAGGACAATCACAGAACGTAAAACAAAGACACCAGAAACAGATCGTCTTCATGTTGCCCCTTTGCTCTAAAACCATCAGGTCGCGGGTGATTCACACCATGTGGCTCCGGCAATCGCCGGGGAGGTATTTACAAGGTTTCCTCCTGGCTTTCCACCGTAATGGAGCATGAATCAGTGTGAAGTGGACAATCTGTCGTCATATAAGTGAAATACCCTTGAGTACGACGTTAAACCCCAATCAAACAAACAAACTAAAACCATCGGGAGCTTAACATGTCTTTACTGTCAGAAATGTTATTCAACTCTTAGTTATCAACTCATGCATGTAAAGAAATGTGGATATCCAGTAGAGGTTTGTTTGATCAGGGTTAAACGCCGTACTTTAAGGTCATTTCCTTTACATGTTTTAACTGTCAGAAATGTTATTAAACTCTTAGTTATGATCTCATGTACATGCAGAAGAATGGAGGTCAGTTAAACAGATTCTAGCGCAAAATAATTGGGAAAGTTCTTATCGTTTATCTCTATTTTGAAGAGAGATTACGTCAAAGCACCGAGGTATACACATATATACAGTGTCTTTCGCGTTGGCACTTTTTAAATTGTTTCCTGCAATAGGCCTGCTAATAAATATATAGCCTACTTCAGTTCAAATTTTTGTTCGTAGTTTGTTTTGTTTTGGAATATTTTCATATGTAGCCAATTTTATAAAAAAAATATTTACAAAAATCAGGTTGAACGTTGTTAATAATTTTAAAAAATCAAAGGAGTGTTTTCCAAGCACGGTAAAATTAAGAGAAAGAAATTTTGAGACGAAAAGGATTTTTCAAATTTGTCTTACCTATGCGGTTAGCACAAGGATGTATTGGACAGGACATGATCTAAATATAACTCTATACATACATGCCCACAGGGTATAAAGGTTAAACTTTACAAACAGCCCCAGGGTAAATATTCATCCCATATATTTATATCTATATATAAATCTAAATATACAACTACATGCATAGGCCCACACACCAAAGCGTTATTAAGTTAAACTTAGTCATAGAATTGAAACGAAAAATATATTTAATTCTATGCCTATTAATGGGGAGCGCCAGTGGCTAAAAAGGAAGATAACTCTTTCACCCGTATAACAGGCAGAGCCATCTATGTCATTGATTAACAATAGTATTCTATTGAATATTCATACCATGCTATTGTTAGTGAATGAAATGGATTGCACTTCCCGTTATATGGTTACATAGTTATCTCCCTTTTTTATCACTGGCGATCCCCATTGCCTAACCTCGCGAGATTCTCGTTGCTGTGGTATAGTCAGTATACGCTCGACCATGATAGGTGTATGGATATGCACCAAAATCATTTATTTTGTTCGCCGGAAGCCTATTTACCGCCGTATGCTCACACTTATATAAAAACGAGTATAGCAAATTTCATATGGCTTAAGAATGCGTAAATTTAGTTTAGGAGTTCATTATCTCCCGAACGCAAACCATGTGGAAACTGTGATTTCTCTACCATCCGCGAAATATTTTTTTCAGTTTATGCAAAACGCGAGTCACTATATGGCGACGAACATATGTCATCCGAGGTGATGTGCGCAGTGCATTCGAGGACTTCAGAGGTGTATGCTTTATAGTAAGAATCATTCTAAAATATAATCGATTCTACTTCCTAAGTCGAGACATTGACTCTAAAATACACCCGGGCCATCTAATTTTGCACTTCTTTTATTTCTTGATTTGTGGCGCACTGGTAATAAATGCGCGATGGCCTGGCATGGGGAACGAGAGATGTCTTAGTCTCGTCCACTAAAGAAACTCTCGCGAGAATACGATTTAGTAGGAATACCATGTATAAAGTGCCCTCACCAACATTTTGACAAAAACAGATAGCAACTGTTTAAATGGGTTGCGTTTGTATTCATTGTCACGTAAGAGAATCAAGTTAACTTATTTCTTCTGGTCACAACTACCCCGATCAGCACAGGCTAGGACAGAAGGGACAAACACATCTGTATGTGGTTTGCCTTAGCACTCTGTGTAGTGACATTATGCCTGCAATGTTGGAAGGGTGTAATTGTGAAGAATTTAAATAAGCATAATACCGCCACAAGCAGTGGCCTTATGACACGGCAAATGAGAAGCACAATCAGGAAAGAAATCTAATCCTTTTTATACAGTTTACAAAACGATCATTCTCACAACTTAAGAATAGAATAAAACCAAAAAATAAAGCAAGTTAAGACACCTAACTTTGTGTCAATTTACATGAAGGACATAGATAATTATGTACAGTATTAAATTACATTCCCTTCGATCTTGCACCACTACAACTAACAAGGTTATTCCAGACTAACACATTGAACTAAATCCATCACCAGAGTATTTTATACCCTACAATATTTGCATTCTATACCGGAGTGTTATTATGGATACTTACCCACATTGGTTAGCACCAGTCACTATTTGTGACACTTCTTTTCATCTGGATTCTTTTCTGGAACCAGCCGCTTCCAACTGAAGAGAGGCGAACACTATCGATGAACTTGTAAACTGTTCTCATACTCACTTCCGCATGCAAACAGAGGCTGAAAAAAATCCTAACCATCTTAAAGTAGAAATTAAGGAATATTCTTCAAATAAAGTACCAAATAAATATTCCATAATTTGAAAGAATTATGCGGTGCAATTTGCGTCTGAGGCAATATTCTAAAAACACTAATGGAATATCATAAACACGTTAAGGACAATTCCTCAAACGCGTTTCGATATTGTCCCCATAACAATAATTCCCTTCACGTGTTTTTTAATCATATTATAATTAAATGCCACCGGAACAGCATACTATATAGTCCAACATTGTCAGCTGATTTGGGTCGTCGCACTGTCGGAACGATTCAACGTAAGGGGTTAACACGGTATTTCTCATGTTGTTTCAAACGTGGGTTATATTAAATAAATTAAAAACACTTGCTACTTAGCTACTCTACGTAAACATTTATTTTTACACAATATTAAATTAAACTAAAATCCCCGAAAAATACATTGTTGGGGAAAGAAAATGATCGCTAGATACGTTGACTTCACAGCCTGGTAGTTTATGTGAGTAAATCGCTAAAATCCTTCTGTATTTTTGTTTTAACGGTGCACAAAGTGTTCAGGGCAGAATCCCATTAAGGAATTAGAATCGAAGGAAAGGACGTCGAGGTACTGTGAATATCCAAATGATAAATACCAAACTTTGATTTGAGAAGATATTTTTTTGAATGTGTGACGCTATATTGGTCTGGTAGTTGTGTAACACTACCCAGCATCATTGTCTTTAAGGATAATTTTGGTAAATGAGGAAGAATTCATGATGTCGGACATACATTCTTTTGATGTCTGGCGTACTCGTCAGAAATCAATTCACAGTGAATAACCAATTGGAAAGTACGAACTTCGTTGACACTGTTTAAACATGATAGATGAACACATGAAAACAGTTTGGCAATTTAAAACAGAATTTATAGATTTAACAAGTAACTATAACAATGGTCCACGGCATTACCTCAAACCCACAGTAACACAAACTGGAATTGACCCTATTATCTACTACAAAATAGGATTAGTCTACACACTATATCCCAGCCTCAACAGGAGCAGCAATTTAACGAATGACATCATGTGTTTAATAGCAAATGTTGTTTGGTTTGTCTGCCCATGCACTTCCAGTTTTTCCTGATCTGTGCATAACATTCCCACAAATTCATTAGTATGGCCCAACTCGATTACCTCTCCAGGAGACACCTATCCATCATATTTTAGTAGGACCCAGTCACTAATATGCACACCAGGTTCCTCTCTGCCTCCATATGCTTTTTCAGGTTCCATATCTTCATCCAGGTCGTTATCGTTGTCAAATCAGGAGTTTATGTAAATTTGGGTTTCTGTTAATTGGTCCGAGTCAGAAATTTCACTTAAGAGCAAGTCATTGATGTTGTGGTCTGCCCTTGTCCACTGCGAATGTAACGCAAACACTCCCCTGCCTTGCGAAGGGGCAAAAAAAAAAAAATGCCCCCCCCAAAGGGGAATATTTATATTTTGCTCCCAGTCATGCAAATTTGAAAATAAGATCCTTTGTTTAAACTCAGAAATTGTCCCATCAGAAAAAACCCATAAATATCAGTGATGGATGGATATTTAGTTTTAAGTATGTTGAATATACTAGTCATGAAAGCATGTACACTAAATTTTGTATGTTCATCAGAAACTATTATTATGCTTTCTTTAGTGTGCTTTTCAGCACTGACCAAAGAATGTGCCGTAAGCAGTGTTGTCTGATTATGACACAATGGACACTCTGGATTTCATTTTGGTCCAGTAAAATTGCAATTTCAGAGAAATCAACCTGCAGCACGAATTCTTCCGCTGGGGCCGGTAATGGTATGTTAGATTACGTTGCGTTACAATGAAGTTATATTATGACGTGACGTCCATTGTTTTTGTGAAGCAACGTTATTCGTCTATCTTGCTGTTAGGCTAGAGGAGCTTGGAACAACCGGACCCATGGCAGGTGGTTCTAACTGACTGCTCTTGTCCTTGCATGCAAGGCTTACTTGGGTCATGCTTATCCTCGACCCAGAATCAAGCGATACTGTCGGCGAAAGTGGAAAAGTGGTCTGACAGACAAGCTCCACAAGTTTTCAGAGTAACAAGCAATATTATATTTTCGTGGTAACTTCAAACACAGACTGAGGAATACTACCAAAGAGCTTTACATGTTTGGCACTCCTATCGCAGAACGTGCTACGGCTGACGGAGTCGCCACTCTCTTGGCAAAACAGGCAGAGCTTCAGACAGGAACATCAACATGTATCTTGTTTGCAGCCAATCTAGGGTTGTTTTCATGGTGTTTCCAGAATCATCTTTGCGTCTATTAATTATTACGCGATCTTTCCTGCCAGGGGCTTGCCACGAAATCTCATCATTTGTGTAGGCTTCCGTGATCTGTTGTTTCAAATCATCTGACATGCCTGATCTTGCAGCTTGAGTACGTGGATTTAGGACTTGAAGACCCACTTCCTTCACTTCTGCAGCAGCAACTACCTTGACTTTCCTACGAGAAGCAGGTAGGGGTAGTCGAAATTTGTTAACTGCTTTCGACATAGCCTGGGGCTATTTATAAGACAGCTAAGATTGAGATCTAACTCAATCAATCCCCCTATAATGTCGATTGGTTTCTTAAATTGGCCAATCACAGAGCTGCTTCTCATTTCTGGTTTGTAAAAGCCGAAGATTTCCGCCGAATTCGATTTTCACCGTTTACATGCATCTTACAACATTAACACAGAAGAAAATCGGACAACTTCTGCTTTATTTGGCTGAATTAGGTGTTTACGATGGCCCCGTGTTATCTGTGTTTTTATTGGACAACTGAAACTGTGATCTTTTTTTACCCCCCGTAAGCTTGACTTAGTTGAACAGTATTAATAGAGCGATTGCCTTAGGTCTCAATATAGCGACAAACAAAACACGGGGAGCGTTTTTGAGATCTGATTTTAATTAGATTGGGCATTTCTCAGTCTATTTTTTCCAGGGCTTGCTCTCGGAGTTCCGGGTTTTCCTCAATACGAGCCCTTTCTTTTCACCATCTTGTCATTGTTGGACAGTGGCATTGTCATAGAAGACCGGGATTCTATGAATATGAACATTAACAATGTAAGGCTAGAGGAGCTTGGAACAACCGGACCCAGGTGGCTCAAACTGACTGTTCTTGTCCTTGCATGCAGGGCTTACTTGGGTCATGCATATCCTCGATCCAGAATCAAGCAATAGGCCTACTGTCGGCGAAAGTGGAAAAGTTGTCTGGCAGACAAGCTCCACAAGTTTTCTGAGTAACAAGCAATATTATATTTTCGTGGTAACTTCAAACACAGAGTGAGGAATACCACCAGAGAGCTTTACATGTTTGGGACTCGTATCACAGAACGTGCTACGGCTGACGGAGTCGCCATGCACTCTCTTGGAAAAACAGGCAGAGCTTCAGAAAAGGAACATCAACATGTATCTTGTTTACAGCCAATCCATGGTTGTTTTCATGGTGTTTCCAGAATCATCTTTGCGTCTATTAATTATTACGCGATCTTTCCTGCCAGGGGCTTGTCACGAAATCTCATAATTTGTGTAGGATTCCAATAGTCTGACTTAACCACGGTGTCGGACGTGGATAAAATATTTTAAATATTTACATCCAACCCCCAAGTTTATTCATAACACTTCAGGCGGATGCAAGAAGTGCAATAAGCAGAGGGCTTGATTTACATCTGCATTATAGTTTTAGGCATTGTCACATGCATTACTGTTTGTCATTACACTTTTATGATTAATTTGGTGTCGGACGCACAGGGTGGCCAATGGCCAATCTTATCAAGCATCATTCTATCAGCCAATGAGGATGAAGCTTTGCTTAATCCTCAGTGATAACTCCTAAAATTATTTCCCTTTAAAATCATTGCAAACGTTTTGAATAATATCATTATTTTATGTGAGAAAAAAATGTTTGGCCACTTCAGGGGTGTGACAACCATATTTGCCTCCTAGCTAGGTGACCCGGACTGGCTACCCTGATAGAAAATATTAGTGTCTGCCGTTTCCATTCTAAAATATAATCGATTCTACTTCCTACGTCGAGACATTGACTCCTATGATACACCGGGCCATCTTGTTTTGCACTTCTTTTATTTGTTGGTCTGTGGCATACGTCGCGCCAAATATTGGCGGAAATTAACGCGCGATGGTCTGGCATAGCGTACGAGAGTTGTTTTAGTCTCGTCCACTATAGAAACTCTCGCGAGAATGCGATTGTGCCGTTCCAAGTACAACAGTTATTTCCCCTAACTTCGATATATTATCTTTAAAAAATTATCTGTTCTGTTTGTTTGATTGGGGTTTAACGTCGTATTCAAGGGTATTTCACCGGGAGGAAACCTAGGAACGCATAATTTTCCCTGGTTTTCTTTAAACGAGTAGTATAATACTTGAGAATGGTATGAAAATGTAATCACAAGACAAGTGTTCCATATTAACGGATGTTACCCCTTGAGACAGGAAATTCCCTGGAGCATATAAGTGGCAAAGGGCGCTTTCAAGTAGACCGTACGAAATGCATTGTCAGATAAACCAAAGTATTTTATTGCTACGATATATAAGACGTCACAAGAATAACTCATTAAGTCTGGGAGACATAGTTATATAATTGCACTTTAACAGAGAACAAACGTGTATAAAAGAGTCTTATAGCAACCCAGATTTCATTCCTTGTTACCAATAAGCCTCTTAAAAACTTATTTTAAAAAACGCACAAAAACAAAGTATACCAAGCTTTGTGTGGATCATATTTGGCACCGTTTCGTAAACTTATTATTTTAAACTATAGAAAAGGGATTTTAAGTATTTTCACCCCTTATCCTGGTGTACCGTTTCGTAAACTTATTATTTTAAACTATAGAAAAGGGATTTTCAGTATTTTCACCCCTTACCCTGGTGTACCGTTTCGTAAACTTATTATTTTAAACTATAGAAAAGGGATTTTAAGTATTTTTCCCCTTTTCTAGGGTACGGCTAGCTATGCTACTTGAAGCTTCCTAACCTTTAGAAATAGGAGAACGATACCATGATTCGGCACTTTATCTTCCAATATATACAAATTGCATGGCCTTACCGTGAGATAAACCATCTCGTTTTCTTCCTTAAGACACTTTTGGGTTAGACCGACCCAAAAAACAGCCACTCGACGTCCATTTTCATATCAAAATCAATAATTTCTCAGCAGTACCACACACGCTTAAAAATGTCATATACGGATTCAACGTTATGTTATTCAGAGGCAAGCCTTATTTTTTAAGTTTCCATAGGGCTGTACATCGTATCTCTATATACTGTATAGTTTATAAGATACGTATTCGCATTTAGGGAACGACTTGCTTAGTTAGAAAATATGTACTAATCCTGAAAGGTTTAGAACCCGTATGGGAACTGGTCGGTTGTTTAATTTGCATGTAAAGCCTGATTTTAAATGCACAACGACAGATTTCTACTTCTTATCTGTCTGAAAATCACGTAAAATCCACCCCATGCTAGATGTCGCCAATTCATGCGACTAGAATAAACAAGGTTGTTCGAAGTGCATTTAAATGATTTCCACAATCAGTTGCTGCCAAGCCGCGTTGATTGTTTGAGTTGGGTTTAACGTCGTATTTCAGTTATTTGACAATTGTTCCTTGTCTTATTACCGGGGAAAACCGTGAGAAAACCTCGTAAAAACCAACCCAGCCATTGACAGAGCCACATTATGTGACTCACTTATATACCTGATGGTCGACAGACGACCTCGACCCCGTGAGCGTACTGGTACATTGGAGTACGATTAGTAAGCGCTATCCACTAAGCCACGACCGAGGGCTCTAATAAATGAAGTCCTATCTACATCCCTATGCCTATCTTGAAATTTTGGTCAGTTGGTTGATATTTTAATGGAATTGCCCTGAAATGCTTTTAATCTGTTCGAAAATAATTTTTCTTTTAAGCGACGACCGTACATTGTATTACTGCTTGAAACATACAATTGAAAACTTCGTATAACGTGCATAAAATATTTTATTGCCAGTTAACATAAAATGTATCTCATATAATAAACTGTCTATATAACACATCTACAACAGCAATATTTCATAAATTCAAGAAAAACAACATAAAATACAAGTTGTTCTAAAATTGTGTCTACATGTCTCTTCATGTATCGTATATAGCTTAACAATAATTTGAAGCAATACATACAAATATAAATAACATTGTTTTAAATTATAACTTTTCTTTATTTTGAGAAGTACTGAAACAAAGCATATTTGCATTTAACCAGTTTTTTTGTGTTTTTCCGTGGTGAGAAAAACAAAATCAAATCGGTTGATTCAGTAAATCGTGTAACCATGGTAGACTCCGATTCTTGAATGACCTTTCAAATCCGAAACACTCTTATAATGAAGAGCGTATACTAACCCCTTAAAGTTTCCATTTCACACTGTTCCTTGCTTAGATAAGGTGGAAAAACGAGAGAAAACATCGCCCCCCTTCCCCCGCACGATTGCCGGAGCCACATCGTGTGATTGTTAATTAAAAACACATAAGATGCACCGACACATCGGTTTCTTGCCTCCCCTTAGCTCTGAGAGCACTAGGGCAACAGAAAGTTACCTCTCAATTGCCCACTCAAAACAAATCGACATTGCTTGTGAATTTGTTTACCTATCTTCATAAGTACAGTGTATTTAATAAACCAGCTAAAACATAAATGCCAGCACAAGAACCAAACCAATATCACAGCCGACAGTGGTCTATTTTTCTATGAACCGTTTAAAAAATAAATATACATATAATTTATACAATACATGTCTGTACATTATACAGAAAGCTCAAACGGGATTCGTTTTAATTTTTCTAAACAAGCATATTTTCTGTATTAGCGTTATTTTGGGATAACACTTTCTTAGTTTGAATAGATTCTAGTTCAGAAAATTTTGCAGGTTGAATCCCGTCCGGGAATCGAATTTTTATATAAGACTCCTATGAGAGTTGTATTAAATGTATAAAATACAAACGCCAAATCATGTTGTCGTGCCCCATAACATTTTCTGATTGGTTTAACTCATGTAAATAATTGTATACGTCTTTTTTAATTTTATGATTGTATTCACTTGAGAAAGGCCCAGGCGTGTGGGCCGAAAGCTCGTATAGTAAATGATTCTGTGGAGTAGCTCAGGAGTTTGCGTTTTATTCAAGCATATATTTTCTTTGCAGTTTTGTTTTAATTGTTGATCAAATGATTGGTGTTGAATGCCATCATGATGGCAATGTACCCCATCATTAAATAGCGTTGTTCGCTTCTTTGATTGAAGTTTAATGTCGAACTCAAGGGTATTTAACTTATATGGCAACAAATTGTCCAAATTGTGGAAAACCAAGAGAAAAGTTCGTAAAAACCACCCCGGCGATTGCCGGAGCCACATCGTGTTACTCACTCAAATACTTGAGGGTTGACAGGTGGACTCATCCCGTGAACGGTAGGCCTACATCGAAGTAGGATTAGTAAGGACATACGACGGCCGCGGGCCCTCATTAAATAGCAGCACTAACACAGCCATGAATGTGATGGGTCTTGTTCTGTTGTCAAATTAGTGTTCCTCCAGTGCTAGGTAAGAGCATGTGTGACCATACTTGAAACATACTGCTCTCAGCCAGAGGGTTGTTTATAGGACTTAACTGAATTTATCCACATCGATTCATCGGCTTCCTAAAACCGTATTGTATAAAAATTGATCAAAACACAAGCACATAAGATTCAAATAAGTGTAGTGAGCTTTTGATAGGAGCATCTTTTTCAAATATTTTTACATTTGTTTTAAAAAAAGTCTGATGCCTATATTAAACACTTGTTTCTTTGTTTCATTGGGGTTTAACATCGTACTTAAGGTTATTTCACTCACATGACGGTGTGCTAGGCCAATGGGTGGAGGAAACAGTCCAACACTGGGAATAAACACAGACAAGACAGGTCGAAATACAAAGATATCACAAACACCTTGTCTTCATGTTGCCCCTTAGTTCTGAAAGCACCAGGGCAACAGGAAGCTCCCTCCTAACCCTCAAACGAAAACTTACTGTTACATGTATATGTGACTTGTTTGCTTGTGCTTGACATATCAAACGATAACTCGGCTTGTGAATTTTTATACTACATTGGATTGAAAATAATTTTTTTAAATTGTTTATGGTCCAGCATTTAGTGGGTCATCAAATATATCTTCCACTTCTTCCTTCTTTTTAGATGTCTTTTTCTTCTTTTCTGTTTCTTTCTTTGGTTTAGCCTGGAGGTTACTGTCAGCAAAAATATCATCTATTTCAAAGGAAAGATAGAAGAAACATTGTTATAACAAAGAAAATGTCATTAATTTCAAAGAAAAAGATAGATTGTTTGTTTGATTGGGGTTTTACGTCGTACTCAAGGGTATTTCACTTATATGACAACGTGCCAGCCCAATGGAT
>JAQQZZ010113179.1:0-15203 GCA_030265115.1 Mopalia vespertina | reverse complement strand
TGATTGATCTATAGCAAGTGAGCACGAGTAATACATCATTTTATTCTGACGGGACCAGTCAATCAGAAGTGAGATGTAGTGAACTAGTGATTGATCTATAGCAAGTGAGCACGAGTAATACATCATTTTATTCTGACGGGACCAGTCAATCAGAAGTGAGATGTGTACTAGTGATTGATCTATAGCAAGTGAGCACGAGCAATACATGAAAGGCTTTGAATTCAGTTTGGAATGATGTTTTTTTTAACCCATTTTTAGTGAAGTAACCTTCTGTTTCTTGTAAATAATCCATCAAACAAACCTTTTTTAATGTTTAACTGGACAAGATTGAGTTGGAGTCTTCTGTGAGATGGACAATATAAGCGTCATCTCCACCCAACATATGTAAGCAGGACACCTTGAAAACGGTGGATTTCATTTTAATATATAGTGCTTTTAACACTTAATGATAACAGTCTGGGTGTTACCTGTCACAGACTGGAATATTGTTGGCCATAAATTCACAAAATGTTATCCCAGTGAGATCAGGTTTAATTGGATTACTCCTCATTTCTGACTACTTCTTTTCCAAGATAACTGGAATTATTTATTTTACACATTTTGAAGTTGCTCATTTCTTTGTCCAGCTGACAGCCCTGGTGTATCGATTTCATTGGCCTGTGATGACCTGATGACCTCTTGTAATAACCCCACAGACTTGGCTGGATGGTCAGAAATGAAATACAGTATAGTATGTATTCAGTGGCTGACAGTCCACCTTTCTAGGTCAATATATGCTTGTTCTGGACAAAAAATTTGAAAACATAATTAATATATGTCGAGCGGTATGTGTGTGTATCTCTGGTATTGTTTTTGAGGACCCAAAAATAAAACTGATCAATTGGTTGTCTTTAAAAAAAATCTTAAAGAAATCAAAAACTATCATTTGATGGAATTTGAGAAAAAAAGAAATCGGTGTGTTTTTCTTAGTTATTGTATATTATTGAAGATGAATCAAGCCCTGTAGAACACACATCATCTGATGTCATATGAGATAAGTTGAATCAAGCCCTGTAGAACACACATCATCTGATGTCCTATGAGATAAGTTGAATCAAGCCCTGTAGAACACACATCATCTGATGTCCTATGAGATAAGTTAATGTAAACAGCTAGCTAATATTAGTTTAGACAAATCTCACTGGTATTGCTCTTTGTAAACTTAGTTAGCCAAACAAAAGGATGCCGGCTATTTATTAAACTGTAAAGTAGACATTGGAGTAAACAGGGTTTAGATACTGGTTTCATCAGATCCATGGGTGCCACCAAGTTTGACCACAAATACTGCTATATAGATAATATTGATAGCACACTAAATGTATAGAAATAGCAGAAATCACTTAAAAAAGAGAATTCTTTCTTTCAAACATATTATTATTTTCTTTTTGTGAAGGATTATTTTGTAGAAATTCTTAAAACCTGATTAATTTAATCGAGAGTTCATATGGAGAGCATTATGTCGTGGTAAAATAGCATAGTTGTTTTCCAAGGGAGATAATCAAGTCATTTTGTCTCGCACATTCAAACATTTAGGTCATCAATTGCAGATGTATTTAACTATAATGCATGAAGTTTTGGGGGAGATTTGGAAACTATTCCAAGTGTGATATTTATTGCATCAGGGTGTGTTTTTTCAATTTTCCGTGGCTTAGTGGTTAGCAAGTGCGCTTTCTAATCCGACTTCCTACTGTTCACTGGATCAAGTCCATCCAGTGGGGATTTTAATGAGGTTTCCACCGTGATTAGGTAAGGAATTGTGTAAAGTGGATTATCCGTCGTCCTATAAGTGAAATACCCTGGAGTTCGTCGTTTAACCCCAATCAAACAAATCTATTTTTGGTCTTTTCCCCTCTTTAAAAGCTTGCCTCATGTTTAGGTAAAAGTGTCAACTCATGCTTTTTTACTCAACAGTTTTACCAGAGGAACAATAATTTGCCATCGGCAAAAACACTTTCACATTTTATAGTTGTACTGACTATTACCTTTCAGAATGCACTGCCTAATGTTAACATGTTTATGTTTACAGGATTCTGGTAACCTGTCGGCGGCCGTCCCTGTGGGTCAGATTTCCCATAAACCATCGGTTGTAATTGTTACGCTGGCAGTGACTTGGGCTGGTTGTGTGTGGTTACTGTATAAAATATCTAGCAAATCCCTACACCACAGTCACATTGATTAGACTTATTGCACCACCACAAACCCAACCATTTGTTGGGTGGTAGGATCTCCTGAGAAAGCTAGGTCTCCTCTGCAGAATGGAAAAGTTTGAAGTCCAGAAAATAAGCTAAACAGATTTATTGTCAGATAATCTAGCACCTTGGTATCCAATACTGAGAGTTCCATCGAGTGTTGCTCTTGGCAGGCAAAATACTCGACAGTGCAAAGTGTTAGTCCGAATTTAAGGAATGCAGTTAACATTGGGGATGGTTGGTAGAAAGGTCTTCTTGTGCTCCCTTGGGTAGTTGAAGAAAGCTTCCTGTTGCTCTCTGACCTAAGGAGCCGATCTGTCGGAGGTGTCGTGATATTGCAGCTTGTGATGGTGAATGTTTGTTGCCAGTCACCCATTGTGTAAGCACGCCATCAAACAAGTAAAATAGTCAGAAGGCGTTATTAAGCCAAACCATGGGGGCTCTCTGACCTCTGACTAAATCTGAATCTGTGAGATATCCTGCATTGTAAATGTGTTGTAGTCTTGGGACTTATTGCAATGCTGGTTTACAACCAACTATTTGACTGCCAACAAAGAAACCTCTATATTTAGGACAATTGTTTCTCTGTAAAAGGCTTAGATATATCGTTTTAGTAATGTAGACTTTATTTTGTACTGGGGTGAATCATTCCTTATATATATTTGTTTTAACAGGAAATAAATGTACAAAGAAATAAGCAATCCTTGTTTTAAATAACTTTAACAAATGACCACAAATACTTAATAGTTGTTATTCAAGGTCATAATGGCTCGGCTGTTTGAGAGTTCCTCCAACAATTATCCTTGAATACTAGATAAAACACCTATGAACAATAAACCTTTAAAAATCTGCTGCATGTTGGTATTGTGTCTTATATTTCTATCACTCTGGCTACAAAGAGGACTGTTAAAATAGATGTGAATTTCGTTTCCAGAGCAGATCTCGAGAACTAAAAAGTCTATATTTATGAAACTTCATAGACCTATTCACCATTTGTTGTAGTTGTGCTTTTTGCTATTGTGGATTCACCAATATTTTTCGGTCCCTTCTGCTCTAATTCGTTTTCTGATGGATCGTTCAAGGGTCATCTGTCAATATCAGGTATATGAGGGAGTCATACGGTGTGGCACAGGTAATCACGAAATACTCTTGAGTATGGCAACAAACCCCAATCAAACAAACCCGTTCCTGGAGTATAACTTAAAAACTATAAGACCTATCGATATGAAACTAAGCATTCACAATCACCATCGGTTGTAGTTGTGTGTATTGTTATAAAGGCTTCATGTTTTAATTTTTATTTCTGTGGCTACAAAGTAGGTCTGGCCCGCGGCCGCGGCTTAGTGGTAAGCATGTCCACTTACTAATCCTACTCCAATTTACCGTTCATGGGATGGAGTCCGTCTGTTGACCATCCAGTATGAGTGAGTCACATGATGTGGCTCTGGCAATTGTGGGTTTTTTTTTTACAAAGTTTCCTCCTCACCTTAATGAGGCAAGTACAGTGTGAAGAGGACAATTCACTCAATCTTTTTTTAACCAAACCTCCCGACAATCCATTGTTTGAGAGGACGAGGATTCTCTTGAAGGTGAAATAAGAAACCATACCTAAATGTTTGTTTAATACTTGAAGGACTTTTAATAAAGTGGTTGATCAGATTGTTTATTTTGCCCTTTGAATACAGACCCCCTGTTGTCATAGGTTTGTATAGGCCACATTTAAGGACTCGACGAATGTCCTATAACACAACCTCTGTGATTAGACCTACAGGAATCTGTTAGATCAAACTAAAGGCAGAGCCATTGGTGATTGGTTAAGTCAATATTATTCTTGTGGAATAGCCGTCAATGATTGGATAAGTTGTATATCACTGGACCTGGAGCCCTATATCAAAGTAAACGGTATAACCACATGATGAATCAGAAAATAGGATAAACTTGAGTGGTGTAAGATAATTATTCATGGTCTCGCACGGGTCTTCTCCAATTGATATTTTCACAATATGTTGGAGCTTAAAGAAAAGCAATCAAATGTAGGAAACTCGTTATAAGCTTGTTTTATATGGTGCAGTAATAAATCAAGAAAGTTTATTTAATTCATGTTGTTTATTTTTACAACTAATGTAACCAATGCAGAGAACAGCAAGATGTATTAAAATGTGTGTGTATCTAATAATACACATGCCTAATTACTGGATGAAATGGTGAATTATATATAAATCAATAACATGAGATATTTGACCAAATACCATGATGCCATTCAGATGCATGGGAGTGGTTAACACGAGAAATTGATGATGGTGAATATGTGAAAACTGTACAAATTAGTAGTGACAACCAACCCCAATAAATTATAAATACATAGATGTTAAATTGATAAAGGGAGAGTTAAACAAAGATCTACCATCACACACACAGAACTTTGTACCAGGTACATATAAATATTCATTTGCATAGACTATTACTCCCATTTTCGGACTGGAGATCTGACAATGAAATAAAAAAAACACAAATAGTTATTGCTTAAAACAGAACCTCTACACACTGCATTTAATTATTGATCTGATAAGAAGAATAGGTTTTGTTGAACACATGCATGAGTAGGACTACATTGTGCAGAATTACAATTTTTTTACAAAATGAATTCTACATGGTTTTGCAAAAATGCATGCTGTTGATGTATAAATTAGAAGGAATACTTTGATACAGTGCAATGAAAACAAATAAAAAGTTGAAAGATGAATGTCTTATGATTCGGTTGGGTCACTGAGATAAAATTTACAAGAGTTTCTGTTTTAAAGATTTAAGTTTCTGAACAAAGTAGGTTTCCAAAACTTCAGCGCACTGGTAGAATGGACTGTCTGCTGGGTTATAATATCTACAGTTATCAAATACTCTTGACACGTCTTTGACAAAGTCCACCAGCTGGTGGTACTCTCCTGCTGTTAGTTTCTCTTCTACAATCGTCAGATCTGAAAACAAATTATTTTAATATACTATTATGGACTGTGATGACAATACAAATATAAATGAGTATTGGAAAGTTGGCAAGGGAGGTGATTTAATCTTAGAATGGCGGTCCTCTTTTGTGTTAGTGGTGCTTTTAAATGAAGTCACACACATTTATCCATTTTGAAGTTACTAAAAATAAATCTCGACGATTTTGATGTCTGACGACCTCTCTCCTCTAAAGGAGTATAATTGATTGATTAGGGCAGAACTTAAGGTTATTTCACTCACATGACGGTGTGCCAGCACAATGGATGAAAGAAACAACACTGACAACAAACAAAGACCGGACAATCACAAACAGATCGGCTTCATGTTGCCCTTTAGCTCTGGGGGGGGCGACATGAAGCTCCGTCTCAACCCTCCACTAAAGGAATTGAACAATCGATTCTATTTTAAATTCACCAGATAGGCAATACCAACATTTTGTTAGCTTTGTTATAGTAACCAGACCCATTGTTACACATAAAAATACTGAATCGCATGTAACATTTGTTATAAAATTACTCAAAATAACAGCAGGTAGTTGTGAGCTTCAGAATGTCCAACAAATCTATCACACACATACGTGTGAATCACGGACGTAATGTGTCTCAAGTGTACATAAAAGTGGTCTGGTGCTAGAATTGAAAAGGTTTCCCTACCCATGGGTTCTTTGATAACCAGATAATAATCGGGAACTTCAACTGGGTCAACAGGCTCTAAAAATGGCCAAGACATCTTGTGAGCCTAAAAGAAATTCGAAACAAAAATCATCAGAGGTTAACTTTATACAATCATTTGCCTGTTACCGTCTGTTATTAAAGTGTTTCTGCATAGACTTCCTGTTAACTCAAGCATGTTTACAGAGGTCCAAATATTGAGTTTTTAACTGAAAAAAAAAAAAATCTTTTTTTTTAGTATCATTGAATTTTTTTCATTTTATAATGCCCAATTATTTATTTTTATCATACTTAAACATTATAAATGGAGTCTGAATTGAGTTTTTTTAAAAATAATGCGTAAAACAATGTCTCAAATTGAGTTTATTCTGCAGATCAACTACTCATTTAGGGTAGTTAAACTGGACTTCTATGAACCCCTGGACTTTAATGTATTTGTTTGGGGCTGAAGATCATATAACTTTTAATACAATCTGTCAACCATAGGTTTATTATGACGATAGAAATCACCAAACTCCTGTATATCACATGTGTAAAGTTTCTTTGAATGACGTCAACAAATGGTGACTGAGAAAATTTGACATTACACAGATCGCCTTTAGAATGTTGTGAAAGGTGGCCCATTTTTTAGACAAACTAAGGGATGAAAAAGGAGAGTAAAATATTGGATTGTAATTGCATGTGAAAGAAGGATTTTCATCTTAGAAAGTATTGAAAAAACACTGTATTTCACCTTTATGTTAGTCTAGAATTTAGTTACAAAAGAGCACATTGTTATATGCATTTAAAACCCCTCCAACAAACATGTTAACTAGTTTCATTTCATCGCAGGAAAATTACATTTTGTTATTCCCTGTATGGATGACCGATGAAATGTGGAATATTAAAATGGTGTAGAAAACATACCTGTAAATTTTTTAGTAATCGTTTGAGTTGATCATAATCATTATCTGTGAGAACTTTCTGATTAATTGGGTCTTCATTATCTGAGCGTAGACAGTTTGGACAAACATAAGTCTCGATATCATCTGCCTGTAACTTTGTAATCCCAACACAACGACCATGAAACCAATCCTGACATCTGTCACAGCCAATATAAAACCTACACAAAAAGAAATTATTTGTAATCAATAAACAAGGTGACAAGATACCAATTCTCAACCATGGGCATTTTTTGGTTTTATTTTGATATCTCAATTTCCGTTCTTGGACATAAAATAGACAGTTTAGTGTAACATGCAGGAAGGCAGACGAAGACGAAGACAAAAGATGAACTCACTGTGACTCATCATAAGGAGTACGACAGATACAGTAGAGCTCCTCCGACGTGTTGTCAGTTTGTTTCTGACACTCTTCACACACGTAAGAATCTATCTTCTTAGCATCTACCTCAGAGATTCCAACACAACGACCATGAAACCAGTTTGAGCACAAGTCACAACCAATGTAAAACCTAAAAGAAACCAAACATTATAAGAGATACAAATCCCCTAACCGTGTGTAAAATTCTTTGTAATTGCAATTTTTTAACTCACATACAATGTACTTACAGGCCTTCTGATCTGTACGGTGATAGTAGTGTGACAAGCACACACCCTAATGATAATCAGGTCCATGATTTGCATGCCAACAATCGGTCATTTCAAATTTGTTATGGCGTGTGTTTCTGTCTGACATTTACATACACACACACATTTTCCAGAAAGAAAAAGAGTATATTCCCTAAACGAACAGTTAGGTAAAGTCGGATTTTCTACGTTCAAGAAAAACATAGGGGAGATAGAGTAGTCAAAATCTCTTTGATCATGATCCCTTACCAAAAAATAAAAAAATGGTCAAAACTGTTTTAGAACAAAAGAAACCCCACATCTTCCCTATCTCTCCCAATAAAGAAAACAAATTACAAGTTCGGGCAATTATTGGACAAAGGTTAACTATAGTTCATAAACTGATCTTCAAATGTATTCAGAATTTTTGGTTTTTAGGAATGATACAACTGGCAACACTCAAAGTCAATGCAGGACAAATACAGTATAATCAGAGAACGTAATACAAAGACATCTCCAACAGAACGGCTTCATGTTGCCCCATAGCTCTGAGAGCACCAGGACAAAATAGGCGGCTCCCTTACATCCTCCGCCAAATGTAATACGATCATGAAGCCAAAAAAAAGACTTGGTTCCAGAGTCCTCGCAATAAGAAAATCATCCAAATGTGTCAATTTGAATATAACCAAGACAATCGGGATCTACATCTAAACTACAAGTGTCTAATTCAAAGAATAAGGAAATGAAAATAGATGCCAGTGCTTCAAAGGTTACAACAAATTCACTTACTGTTTATCATCATACGGTCTCTTGCAAACACAATAAAGTTTATTGTCACGGGATTTTGCGCTGCCTGTAGATATGATCTTTTGTTTCCTCTTTTTGGCCTTAGTTGCATCTGCTGTTGCAGCCGCAGCTGCTGCCGCTGCTTGAGATGCCTGCACTAAGGCTGCAGTAGCGGCTGCAGCAGACATTTCCTTGGTTTTCTGCTGAATCCTTTGAGCAACTGGGGATGTAACAGCTTTTGGGGAGGAGATTGTTTTCTTGTGTTTCTTGGCCCATTCTCCAAGTTCAATCTGTTGGTGGACAAACACAGCTATACACTAATTCAATAGTAATGATATGGCAAACTATTTTCTTCCATAAAATGTGTATCTGTAAGGACTAGACTATTTATTTGCAGCATTACTAAAGTTAGTAAGCAGCGGTGGTGCCAGCAAAAGTCACCAGTACCTTCTGAAAATCTATAATCAATTCTGCTGATAAGGAGCAGAGGATCCGTTGTACAGGTCTCTTCAGCCTTTATCTGGATACTATGTCAAGAATCTTTAGGAAACCCATACAATTGAACTCACCTGAATTTCGTGTTGTAGAGATTTTTCCATAAGAGCTCTCTTCTTCAGTATTTCAGCCTTGAGGGATTCCTTGTGTTTATACAGAGCCCCATTTAATTTCTGAGCCAGTGCTCTCTTCTGCTTCTCCTCTGCCGTCTCCTGTTTTCTTATCTTTCTCTGTTCCAGTTTCTCTTCTCTTTCTATTTTATCCAGTAAGGATTTCACCACTTGACCACAGACTGCAATCCTAAGAAAATACAGGTTCACATTCTTAGAAAAGGTTTTGACTGACTGTTTGATCTGTCGTACTCAAGGCGCTTCATTAAAATCAAGACTTGCATGATGGTTGTATGAAAACCTGGGAAAAACATTTATCAAAAAGAAAGCTGAAGCCTTCATTCAGTTTAAATGAAAATTACAAGTAACTTGAACTTATCTACAAAGTGTTGACACTAAGGAAAAATCTTGAAATGTTTTTTTTAGTCAATTTATTATTTTTGGCTACGAACAATTTTTTTCTCCAATATTTCCACCTTGTTAACTGTGGAAGAATTTATTATTTCAATAGAAAATATTTTGGGGTTTAACAAATGACAATGTTATTTCAATCGTATGACGATGTACCAGCCCAATTGGTGAACGAACTCTTCAAACAAAGATAAGACAGGACAATCACAAGATGCAAAGACTCAAAAGATTGGTTTCCTGTTTCCCTTAGCTCCAGGAGTATCAGAGTCGTCGGCTGGTTGTGTTCATCCACTACAGAAAGAACACCACTTGTCTACCATGTAAGAGAAATAGGTGTTCAATTACTACCTGGCCTGTTCATCTTTCTGTTCCTGAGTAAGCACTTTATGTTTGATTCTGGAGGCTTCCACAGGGGTCAGAAGTGTGGGTTGTCTAAGTGTGCCGTGTGCCTGAATACCAGACACACTGGTAACTGGAGTGGCTGTATTTACCACAGATCTATTGGGCTGACCCACTGGAGTTTTGTGTTCCATTTGACGCTGCATTGCCAGTAGCTTGGCTTGGATCTCAGGAGTCTGATTCTGAAGAAGAGCCTGTCTGACCACTAAAAAACAGAAAACACTTATATTCAAAAAGGAGTTTACATGCAGACGGAAAAAATCAGGAATATTTTACTTGTAACTAAGTATAGGATAGGACGAGACAACTATCATATTTTAAGCTCGACATGTGATGATAAGATTAGAAAAAAAATTCTGACCAGAAATGAATGTATTGGGTGAAATGT
Source organism: Mopalia vespertina (assembly GCA_030265115.1). Taxonomy (NCBI): domain Eukaryota; kingdom Metazoa; phylum Mollusca; class Polyplacophora; order Chitonida; family Mopaliidae; genus Mopalia; species Mopalia vespertina. The sequence goes on along the minus strand of JAQQZZ010113179.1, from coordinate 5,168 downwards.
GGTTCATTTAATTGCATGACTTACTGATGCAAATTGAAAATAAAGAGTGTTACCTTGCTGTACAACTTGTGGAGTGACTGCATATTTAGAGGCTGCTGCTGAAGCGGCTGCTGCTGGTAGAGGGTTCGGGGAGACCTGAACTTTAGTCAGTGGGGTCTTAGGAGCTTCCATTCCCTGAGGCCTCACTGTGATAACTGAACCTGAGGAACTTGTAACAATCTTCTGGCCTGGGATGGGAAAGGTCATTTTCTGAGTTAGGGGCAGTCCGATCTTCTGTTGAAGAGGCACAGTAGTTTTCTGTATGATGGGTGATTTCTGAGGTGATGTAATGAGTTGGGTAATGGGTGAAGTAAGCTTCTGAGAGACTGGTAATGTTACTTTCTGTGATGTGGGAATGGTAACAATGGTAGGGGTGGATGAGCTTCCAGATTTGAGAACAGATATGCCAGGTTTGTTAATGGTCTGGCCAGTGGCTAAGTGAGCTGGGATAATAAGTCTTGTAGCAGATCCACTGGTTCCAGGGGTCATAGAACTGACGAGAACAGTTTGTTGTGGTCGTACAGACAGAGGTGTACGAACTGTTGTGAGTGGAGAGGAGATGGTGGAGCGCACAACACCAGCTGCTACTGACTGAGGACTAGCTACAGAGCCTAGGGCTGTGACTGCACGAATTGGTGTTCCTGCTGTCGATATGGTACGGAGAGTACTGACTGGCTGACTTGTGACAGTCTGTGTTGAGGGAGAAGAAGAGACGATCTGCTGGGTAGCTGGAGTAGGTAAGCTGATTAACTGGAGGCGACCATCAGGTAAGCGTATGATTTGTTGACCTGGAACAACAAAAAAAGATATATTTACCCTCATGTAGAATGATCGCTCATCTTCAACAAAAAAGATTGAAAAAACCAGGAATGTGCTTTACATTCGTTTTTAATGATCATTCGTGTTAATTTGCATAATAGCAAATACTCTTCATTGTTAACAAAGTCAAAATTACCAACTTTACATTTAAGAAGGCTGAGGCTTTTAGATACGGAAGTTAAAATCCTTACATCAATAAGGTCAAGAAATTTTAACTAATCTTTTTATACTCTTTTAGAAAAGAAAACATTTATGTTTGACCCATGGCTAAAACTACCACATACGGGCAATACTCTGCAATCAAAATATGGAATAACTTGCCAAACAATTTAGAACATGTGAAAATTTTAATACTTTTAAGAAATTGATTTCAAAATGGAATGGCTGTCAATGCACATGTTCTTTTTGTTCTTAGTGTTAAACCAGTTCTACTATTAATTGTTAATATCTATATATTATATTTATTTATTTTAATTTATTTATTCATTTTCATAATTCTTATCTGATTTTATCATGTCTTGTTATTATTATTATTATTAAGTTGATGAAAATAACTTTGGATGGTAAACTTGATTTTATTTGTTTGCCGTATGTCCTATTTCATCATCCAGTACAGACCTTTAGCCTGAGAAGTTTAAAAGAAATATAGCATGTAAAGAGCTGATTGTGTTTAACATTGATAGCCTATGGCAGTAGTTAAACTAACCTTGCAGTAAACCTCTGACTTGAAGCTGGCCCTGAGGCCCTTGTATGATCTGTACATTCTGTACTTGGCCAGGGACACCCTGAGCTACCACTTGAGGTCTTGTTACCACCGTTGGGGCTGAAAATAGACAATAATATTCAAAATAACAAAAGTACTAATAATATTTAAACCCAAAATGGGAACAGGAGATACTGTAATACCCAATAACTAGATACAACCCTGAATTGGCATGTTTGTCATCATTACAGTACCGGACAATGTCACATACACATATGGATGTACTAGAGCAGATTATAAAAGGCAGATACAAGAAAGATTAAAATGAATGTTTGGAATCACAGAGAATGTGTCATAAAGTATTGGTGCTATATTGAGACTGAGGTGAGTGGTAAAAATAGTACCGTGCTATTTTAGCAACTTGATTAGGTACTTAACACCCTTTATTGAAGTTAGTGGTCGAGCTAGGACTTTGCTGTTTAAACTACTTGATACAGTACTTAACACCCTTTGTTTAATTTAGTGGTCGAGCTAGGACTTTGCTGTTTAAACTACTTGATAAAGTACTTAACACCCTTTATTGAATTTAGTGGTAGAGCTAGGACTTCGCTGTTTAAACTACTTGATAAAGCACTTAACACCCTTTATTGAATTTAGTGGTCGAGCTAGGACTTTGCTGTTTAAACAACTTGATGAAGTACCTAACACCCTTTATTGAATTTAGTGGTCGAGCTAGGACTTTGCCGTTTAAACAACTTGATAAAGTACTTAATACCCTTGATTGAAGTTAGTGGTCAAGCTAGGACTTTGCTGTTTAAACTACTTGATAAAGTACTTAACACCCTTGATTGAAGTTAGTGGTCAAGCTAGGAGTGTGCTATTTAAACTACTTGATAAAGTACTTACATCTGGTGGTGATTTGACCAGGTGTAATGGCTCGGATGATACTGCTGGTGGTGGAGGTGGAGGTGAATGGTTTAGGAGCCAACGTGACTGTCGTAGAGGGACGCAGGGTGACTGTTGAACCAGGTAACTGAAGCTTAATTCCAGGACGTATAACAGAGGTAGAATTGGTACCTGTTCAGAAAAATAATTTATATGAAATAGTTATTTTGAGACACTGAGACAAAACCTGCAAAAAGGAGAGCATTGAATCATTCTGAAAAGTGCATTTTCTTACACTTTCTCTTTCCTGCGGTTCATAAGACCTAAATGACAAGATTGTAAGCTTATGACCAGAGGACACTCTAACTAAAACATTAATCTGACAAATGCTCGAAGTGACCCTGTTACTATCCCAGCTGTGGCCACGAGAGGGTCAGCCAGCCAACATATTTCACTATTCTATAGATTGGATTTTTGCTTCACAAAAAACTGACCTGTGATGATTGTCTTGGGCTGGACTTGAAGATGTTTAATAGTAGGAGTAGACAGGACTGAAGGGGATGACTTGACTATGGTGGGTGTAGAGAGAGTGACACGCGTTACATTAGCAGGTGTGCTTGTTGTGTTTGTAACAACTGTCACTCCACTGGTTTTAGTATCATTTAGTCGTTTCTGTTGAAGAGCCAGGCGTTGTTGTTTTAACTGAGCTTCTAACTGTGCCTTAATTTGAGCAGCGTTTTGTTGAGCTTGCTGCTGGTGTGCCTTCTCTTGTATAGCTGCCCTTTGTTTCTCAAGTCTGCAAAATAAAAACAAAAGTGTTAGTTATCCAACATGCAGTTATTTCATCTGTCAAATGGTCTTATAAATACAACAAAAAGTAATATTTCACATTTCCTTACTCAAGAATGGTATTTGTAAAGAACAAGAACAATATAGAAAAACAGCGAAAGGGAGAAACAATTTTAATTTACTTTTCTCCAAATTGTTTGATTTCCCACAATTCCAAGTCTTCTTCGGGCGTCCAGGTCTCGGTGACGCTTGGTTCTGTGAGCTTGGGCGAGTCAGCTCTCTTCCTCTCACGTAAACCACTTCTCTGAGGAGTGTATTTTTCTGAAAAACAAAACAGTATGTTCAATATTAGTTTTTAGCAAACAAAACAGTGATTGATTGATTGGTGTTTTATGCCGTGCTCACTAGGTATTTCACATCTGTGTATTCCAAAAATAATTGACATCAGCACAACCATTACATGTGTAGTGTATAAACAAAACAGTAAGGTTAATAGTAGTGTTTGGTTGTACACAACTTGTTTTAAGTCAATAACAATGAAGGTCAATCAGAAATGATGTACACATCAATTTGTTTTTTATTTTTATCTCAAAATAAAAGTGCTATATACAAATTATTCTTCTACTTTCAAAAATGATTTTAAACATTTTAAAAGTTTTTTTGAAATGAAAGTAAATATTACATATGTATAGATTGTTATTATTCAATCCGGCTTACATTCCACACAATTATTTCACTGCTATGACAGCGTGCCAGGTAAATGGATGTAGGAAATTGTCCCCAAGGACAGGACACGACAATCACAAGAGGGGGATATAAACTACCTACACATCAACTGAGTGTTGCCTTTTAGCCTCGAGACCACCGAAGAACTACAACTCCCTACAACTGTCTGCTACATATCTTTGATTGTTTGAGTAATAAATGATTACGGTTTAACATTTATTTAATTTTATCATATTTAAATGACCAGTGAAGGAAGTAACCCTCAATGTCATTTACAAGACCCAGTCAGACAAAGTGTGTAAATTGATCCACGAAACGGCCCCGGTCACACAACACCCTCTACATGGTCCCGGTCACAGGTTGCCCACTACATGGTCTGGTCACAAAACACCCACTGCACGGCCCCATTCACAGAGTACCAAACAAAATGGCACCAGGTAAAGGACGCCCACTACATGGCCCCAATCGCAGAACACCCATTACATGGCCCCAGGTACATGACGCCCACAACATGGTACCGGTCACAGAACAGCCACTACATGGCCCCAGGTACAGGACACCCACAACCCAGACCCGGTCACAGAACACCCAGTACATGGTCCCAGGTACAGGACACCCACAACCCAGACCCGGTCACAGAACACCCACTACATGGTCCCAGGTACAGGACACCCACAACCCAGACCCGGTCACAGGATGCCCACTACACGGCCCCAGGTATAGGATGCCCACAACCCAGACCCGGTCACAGGATGCCCACTACATGGCCCCAGTCACAGGCACCTACTACACGGCCCCATTCACAGAGCACCAAACAAAATGGCCCCAGGTACAGGATGCCCACTACATGGCCCCGGTCACAGGGCGCCCACTACATGGCCCCGGTCACAGGGCGCCCACTACATGGCCCCGGTCGCAGAACACCCACTACACGACCCTGGTCACAGGAGACCCACTGCACAGCCCTGGTCGCAGAACACCCACTACACAGCCCTGGTCACCGCACACCCACTACACGGCCCTGGTCATTGGACACCCACTACAGGGTCCCATTCACAGGACATCCACTACAGGGTCCCATTCACAGGACGCCCACTACACAGCCCTAGTCACAAAAGGACCACTACACGGTTTGTTTGTTTGATTGGGGTTTAACATCGTACTCAAGGGTATTTCACTTATATGACGACGTGCCAGCCCAATGGGT
>JAQQZZ010113168.1:0-12989 GCA_030265115.1 Mopalia vespertina | reverse complement strand
CCCCCCCCCGGGAGACACGGGACATTGGACACAATCACGTAGGTGCAGAAATTCGTCAATAAAGTATCCAACATGTTTCTAGAACTTTGGGCTGTAGGTCTTTTCAAAGACATGAGATTGGGGAAGATTGGTCCCGCGCCAGTGCAGGTGGTTCGTTGTTTTTTCGGATAATTTGCGTTTCCCGTCCATGATGATGATTTACGCGACGACAATGGGATAGTTCATGAATTCCAATACTACAACGTAACACTGCCACACACACACACCTATACACACACGCGCGCTCTGTCAAACTGAGAACGTCCTCGATCGTCAGATTAGATAAGCTGTAACGGAAAATACTTTGTGGACATTTTTCTGCGGATTAAATGCGCCACCCGAAATGACAAAACTGGGTTGTTTCTGAAGACATTTCGGACTGCCACTCGTCATATTTTATAGAAATTAACTAATGACATTATATCCCCATGCCATCGGTGTTATTAACGTAAAGCGGAAATAATACCTCAGATTACAGACAAAGAACCCTGTTGTAGGACTAATTACTTAATTGGCCTGCATGATCTTTGTGCAGTCTCTTTAATTAGATGTTGGCATCTGTAAATGTGTGGTTTGTAATGTATCCTGTTGTTAAGGCGCACTTATATGTGTATGTTTATTACCATTATAATCATATACTTAACGCGCACCGCATGTCAGTGAGAATTTAAGAAATTGACACATACATAAATAATGAGTACTGTGAAACTGAAGAAATGATGAATGCTGACCGAAAGAAACCGAAATGAATACCAGGAAAATACACAAGCACGCACACGCGCACACAATCAATTGTACGAATGCCATTGGAATTCTGCAACTTAATTCAATAATTCTGAGTGAGTGACTGAGTTAATTATAATAAATGGAAATACATTGTATTCTAGTTCAGTTTTTACTATTTGAGGACTATAAAACCGTTTATGCTAACAGCCACTTATGGTAGACCAATGAAGGTGGCACTATTCAACAGTTGTTATTGCATTAAGTATATTATGTTTTAGAATGTTATTTTTGTTAAGCGTTTGGTAACAGTTTTTCAAGTTGATAACCTGCTCTTGTAAAATTTAACTTTCGTGTTTTTCACGGTGATGCCCAATATCTTATAACACTGACACGACGCCGCGTGAAGTTTGGGCCACCTAACAACATTATACTTTATATAACATTAATAATGTATAAAAGTTGAAAAGTTTTAAGCGTTGTGTTTAAGCGAATCTATTTCAGATCGTAAAGTCATTAACTGACCGTTTAGAATAAGGTAAACATGAAATGAACAGGGTTTTCATCGTGTGAAGCCTATACCTCGCACGATTCAATTAGAATTCAAACACCTGACAGATGATAATGAATGAGTATTAATTGTAATGTGAATAATAGTGTCATCACGATTTGTCTTGATTGTATAAAACATGCTATTAAATTATAGAGGATATTAATTTTCGTCAACAAACGATAACAATCACTATGCATGTTAAATAGGTTAAACTAAAAGAGTATTAAAACAGGAATAGAACTTAAGCTTCGACCATAAACGTTTTGATCGATTTGCTCAGAACAATATGAAAGTCTAACTGGTCTTCGAAACGCAGCACGGTTGTATTTCTGACATTTAAGACAATAGTCAACAGACAATAGTCCCGTAGTGGGGACAATACTAATGCAGTTATACGTGTAGACTAAAACTCACATAGGAATAAAAACCGTTATCCTCAAAGGCACAAGATCATGAGTGATCTGTGAGGAGTCGTGGACCACTAAACTTGTAGGTATTTAGTTGGTTAGTCACTTGGAAACTATCTAGTGAACAATTATACCGACTCCAGACCAAAATGTAGCATAGCCCTTTTCCGTTTGTAAAAATACATTACAATTCGGAACAATTACTGTCCTAGAATTCAAATATTATGGTTAGAAGCTTATGTGTAGCCTTTTTTTTTTTTGGATTGTTTGTTTTATATTACAATTAATGAAACCATGTCGACATGGGAAGACCATTTATCACATAAGACTTCAGTTATTTCTGAGCGATTCAGTTTCTATAATCAAAACTTTTTGCGTAAGTGTATTATGGGTCGAGGTATATTTTCTAGATTGGATATTTTTTGCCGAGGCAAAGTGTAAAGCCGATGCGAAATCGGCCGGCCTCTGCAGAAAAATTGCCTTCACATCTATACGATTTGATACTGCATGCGGCTACCATAGCTCAAAAACTTATAAGGTTGAAAAATTCACAAAACCGGACACAAAACCTCTACGAACAAATAGTGTCAGAAAAAGATTCCCACCCACACTCAATAAACACAGAGAGTGGGCTGTATCCTTACAACAGACTACATGTTGGGCTAACGATTTTTAGTGTCATTTTCTAAAGCACCACTGTAAAAATATTACCGGCTATGGTACACTGACCGCAGTTAGGAGTTTGCTAGACAAAACAGGTTTACGACAAAGTGAATGCTATTGTAAATGCCCCAACACGTACAGACTTAACACAATTGAGATCGACCGTGGGTCTGTTGAAATAGTACTGTAGGTTTGACAAACTTAGCTACAGTCAAGTTCACTCATTGTATTAATTACAAAAGAAAAACAAAAGGTGGAATTAACTTGACTACAAAGTGAATTTGATAAAGCAGAATCATTTATTGCGTCAACTGAGGTTATGGTTCAGTTCGACAATTCATCAAATGGCTTTGGAGCACTATTGCACGTCATGCCTGACGGCAATGAAAGACCTATTGCGTATGGTTCCAGATCCCTTTCAAAAGCAGAAAGCAACTATGTTCATCTTCAACGGGAAGAATTGGCCATTGCATGCTATGTAAAGACATTTCATAGTTATTTGTTTGGAGGTCAGTTCACGCTATACCCCCTACCCCCTCGCGCACAAACAATTGCTTACCATATTAGGACCTAATTATAGCATACAGCCGTTAACAGCGCAGAAAATTCAACATTGGCTTTGGTTTTAACCTACTACGACTACTCAATTGAATGCAAAAATACAAAATCTTACTGTAATGCAGATGTATTATCTCGCCTACCACTAAACCTACACGTCCCAGAACCAAAACAGGAAGCGGACGTATTCTCACTGACTACAATAGATACGGTACCAGTAACATGTACTGAAATAACAAACGCTACCTGAGTTGGCAAAATATTGTCGAAAGTCTACCTTAACACTCTAAACGGTTGGACTGGTAACAGCGACGACTGTGACATTCATACTCTATGTGGGGTATTCGAGTTACTGTGTCATTCAAACTGAGACAAAGTGCTCATACAGGAATGCAAACATGAAAGCTCTTACCAGAAGTATTGATGTTGATTTTGAAAAAGTAGTTAACGGTTGTGACTACTATCAGTATACGATACAATCCTACACCAAACCAGTTATACCCTTGATCATTTCTTAACAGAAAATGGCGCAAATTTCATAATCGATTATGCAGAAACAAAATGTTCTTTGCGATAATCGATTCTTATTCGAAGTGGGAAGACGTTTTTGTAATCTACAAGATACATTATCCAGATACCATATTCCAGATCAGGTTTAAAAAGACCAACGGGCCACACACAGTTCACATCCGAACTGTTTACCAATTTCATGGCTAGTAATGGCATTCGAAACATTAATTCTGATCCGTACTACCTCGCTACAAATGGACAAGCGGAACGTTTCATTGGAACAACACTATCTAGCCTCAAAGTAAACCACCATAGAATCTTCATTCAGATGAATTTAGCCCATTTTTCTTGTTCTACAAAAACACTCCCCATAGAACAACAGATGAATCGCTCGCTAAACAGTTTTTTGGTGAAAGCTTGCGTACCCGACTAGAACTCCTTTGTCCCAACTTTCAACGAAACGTCCAAGCTACCTCTCAGACATATGCGTTTATTCAAAGGAAATAATCCTTTCGCGAAATATCAAGGTCCTGTCGTGGGAAGGAATTACGCTGGAGGAAGAAACTGGATACCTGGACACATTACTAGTAGACGAGAACCTGAACCGAGTAGGGACGCCCAGAGAACGTATACCTGTTGAAAGTTTAGACTTGCAAAAATACTACATGAAATTAACGATGATTAAAGACGTTAGTAATCTTATTGATATAAAATGTTACGACTGTTCTGCCCGGACTTTTATAGTTATCTTATTGTAATGTGTTCGTTTCGGTTGATAATAATGGATTACAAATACGTATAAAAATATCACGAAGTATTGTTTGCATGATTTCGTTCGAAATACGGAGGTATGAATTGTGTATATCATATTCATGTAATGCACGAGTCTTGGTATAATAAAGTACTCCCATACTGGATGTCACGCTTCTTTCAAATGGAATAAGCTAGTATTCAACCTTGTTTGTGATGAAAAGACGCAACAGGTAACGGGAACGACTGCAGTCGAATACAGCAATTAAGCGTAACCCGAATTGATCAAATTTTTCTGTCTGAAAGAGTCGCTTTTGGTGGCCATCTTGGAACGGTGCTGCTACAGACAGGTGTCGCCGCTTTATTTCATTGATGTTCATGTCATGGTAACGATTATTCTAAACTTATAACAGTGGCATTTCCCTGCGTAACTGTGTAATAACACGTCTAGCATTACGCTCTGGTCTTTGGTTCGGTCAGGACTACTTTGTGAGTAACGTCTGCTTTCTTGAGTTTGACGGACATTTTGTAACCATCAAGTACCGTCTAGCTTTTCAACGTAGACTGAACTTGAGGATGAAACCGCGACATCACTACCTTACCACGAGTCATGAGAATTATGAATCTGTTGATGCGGTCACATCGAAATACAATAGAGGCAAAATAAAATGAATTTTCGGGCAATGGTGTCAGAAATAATCACAAATTAAGTAAACAAAACTTAGATTAAGAACTAGTTGATGTGGCTGTGACCACGCTATCAGCAAATGTTCAGCCTTTAATAAGGAATGTGGAAATTGTGGTGCACTTTAAGACTACTGGTATAAAGATACACCTTACAAAGCAGATTAATATTAACGCAAATAGGAACCAATCCATAAATAAACATAAATATAATTATAATAAATCTCGCAAAAGAATATTTCTGTGTTGAAAACTGAACAGGAAGTAACTAAGTGTTGTGAATATAGCAGAACAGAAAAACCAGCAGTGATTGTAAATAAACATATTTCACCTCGTTCTTAAATTGTTCAAACTGCTGTAGGAAACACTTTTCGTAAAAATTGAAGGCATCTTCGATCATTGCCACACAAATATATGCTAATCAAACCAATGCTTGCTCTAACAGTCTTAGAGATAAGAAACTGATTGATGACAAATGTCCTGTAGGATAACCCACTCATACACTTTTATTACCTAATTACTGCTCTAAGTTCTAGTCTCCCATCCAGCCATGCATTTATAACCAATAATAGGTTGTATAGCGTATTCGGAAATAAAGTTTTCCTTTCTGTGTTGTTGGTATCCGTATACATGGTGGAGAAACCTACAAACTCATAGGAGAATGCACCCTTATCATTCGGCAACCATTCCAACTCCGGGCGGAAACCAGTTCGATCCGCGGAGGAAACCGGTCCGATCCGGACACAACCGGTCCCACCCGCATAAAACTTATTCCGCCCGTGGATGACTACCCCGCAGGAAACCACCCCGCATCTGTCCAGCAGGCGGATGATTGCATCAACCGTGTTATAGAAAGGAACCTCGATACACAACCTTTACTATAAACAAATGTAGCTTTGGAGTCTACAGTTCGCATGTTCGGAAGTAGCATCCATGATTAATGTACCCAAAGAGAATACGATTCACCCTATGATGTCTAAATCATATGATTTATAAACCTAAGCTCATAGCAGACAGTCGCCTTTGGGCATACCACGTGACCTGAATCCAACACAATGCATGTCTGGCTGATACAATTATACCTTTATTAACTAGCTAGAAGATAGCTGACATATCTGCTGTAGCAGTTCAACAGCGAAAGGTGTTCGTTTAAAACCTAATCTACATTTCCCAACATCATTAAAATTCACCTGTTGTTGTTAAGCAATCTTATATATCAAATACTTAGACAATTGATTGATGTATCATAAGAGAATCTGAAGAGAATTGATAAGGGCTTAAGAGATCAAGACTATATTTTACAAACAAATCAGCGTTTCAAATATGACATAATTAAAACTTAATTATGGTATAATTAAAATGCAACCGATGATGTTAGAAATTAATCTTTGAGTATAGTTATCTTAAGAAACATTCTTGCCTTTAATATGGTTGTTATGCAAACTGAAGAATTATCTTTCTTTCAGACAGGTTATCCAGCACAATCCAAACAAAATCCACTTTATTTGAGTCGTACAGCCAAGTTTATTCCCTATACGGGAGCAACAAGAACAGTGAAAAAACAGATCAGCTTTTTTAAAGACAATACTTTTTACAAGTATACACTTAAAAAGCAAACTCACTGGTAAATTCATTTATATTTACCTCTGAAAAAAAAAACAAATGTATTCAAATTTAGCATTTTTACAAAATGTGTTATAATGCCGTGTTGTTCAGATTACTGTTAACCATGGTAATTTGTGTACCGTATAGAAATGGAACAATGAATACACATTTTGTCATTGACGTTTTATAGTAATATATACCTAACACTACAATGGGATGGATTGCTGGGTTGTATTCTCTTGTTTTGTACAAATTAAGCCATATATTCACAATGGGCCAGATATTTTTTGAGACGCAATGACTGGGAAAATTCACACGCTAAAGTGATTTCCGTTTGTTCTGTGATGAGCCAAAATATACAGATGAGTTTTTTGTGTGTTTTTGTGGTTTTTTTAAATTAGTTTCATTTGTTAATTGCCGCAGCATGACTTGCTAGACATAATTTGTGTTCTGCCTACTTGAGCACACTTTTGGCTTAAAATTAATAATTAAAACAAAATTGAAGATCTCCACACGTGGCATGTACGACACACTGATATACACCTATAAGAAATATAATATAATATTTGTTAGTCATTGCATTAACAATTTGTCTTCCCAAACCATTTCCAAAATGGCGTGCATATAAAGAAAATAATTAAAAGGTCGACAAAAAAAGAACATTTTAATTGATTTTTTTTTTTTGCTCAAAAGTGATATTTTTATGACTCATATTTAAATTCCTATTAAATATTAAATATTAATTTACACAATATTGTTGGTATCACGCTAACCATATAAAAGGTTAAATAGAGGGCAGTTTATAGATATAAACTCACCATGGAGATGTCTATGTCTCTGACCCACGGCATGTGATGTGGCTGTTTCGTATATTTAGTTTAAAAAAATCCACGAACTGATTTTACAGTTCAATATCTTGAGTGGGAACTCTAAACCGCAGCGGCGTTGTTGTATAGCTGTTGAACTGTCCGGCACTCGGCGTATGAATCACACATGTTTGCACCCTGACATGTTTGTAAGCAAACTGGAATATACATGTCTTCAAAAAAGAATCAAATGAAATGATTTTTTAAATTATTTTACATTACACCGATGTTTTGCTAGCGCTATAATTTGTGGGTTCGTTTAAGAAAGCCAATTAGTTTGGGCTATTGAAAAATATATTTAAAAAAGCTTTGACTTCATTTAACACAACTTTTTAGGAGCAAGCCTTTTTAAAACTGCAAATAGTAACACCCCTTGCCGTAAATGGATTCTCATTTTTACCTATCAGCTAACGACATAAGTATGATAATCACAATCGATCATTTGTATTACATAAGCCCTACACTAATGTTTACTTTTGGTTCTCTCACAACTTTTTGTTGTTCGAAAACCTGCAGCTGTTACTCGAGTCAAACTTCTCTGTCTTTGACGTATCACGGGGGGAATTTTTAAAAATGCAAACCAAAATAGCTGTTTACTTCAGAATAAAATAAAAACAACAGCCGTATAACTAATCGTTCGACAGTTTTCCTACATCAAAAATGACCATAAAAATATAGCACACTGACCATAAACATTTTCTAAAACGCTTGAACCCAGACCGAATCTGCAAATTCAGGAAAAAATAGCTAGAAGCACTTATGCTCTTTAAAAACTATATTCGATATTCTAACAAAACGGAAGTAGTATTAGTGAGCTTATTGCTATTGTGGGTACAGGTAGCTATAATTGAACCAAATATCAATGGTAGCCGTTATCAAATTCTTTAACTTAGAGAATGTACAAGCTTCCAACACTACTTATAGCTAGCAAAAACATACACACTACATATGTCAAGATGAACTGTCATTATATGGGTAAAAACGAGATCAGTCCATAACGAGTCACGATCTGCATGGCTGGATCACAATACATACATCACGTGATGGCTTGTAAATGGTCAGTAAACATTTTTAATTGACAGCAGAAGTATTGTTTTAGATTGTGCAGGAAGCTGTTTTTCTGTCCGCCAATATGACTGGTAATCAGCGTGACCATACGTCTGGTGAAGCAGACACATCTATTTCATTCATTCACATAAATGTTGAATCAGCAAATAGGGCTCTCTATTTTTTCATTCAGTAAACGTTTGCAGATTTAAAACGATTCTTTTGATGTCCAGGGAAGCGATGCAGTCACTATACAGATGTAGAATTTGCATTAAATCTATGAAAGAAACTGATACTGTATTTGTATTCATAGCATCTACTGTTCACCTGAGTGAGCTGGCAGATGTAATCACTGCTCGTTTAGAAAGTCTGACAGGAGTTTAAACAGATTACTATATCAGCCTGAGACTCAATGCTCATCAAAGTGTTGATTTGTAATCAATATAATGGTTGTGGACGAGGCTATATGTAATTAAGCAGACGCTGGGTATCAACATGAATGCACATTGCTTACTATTCCTAACAGCTCTTAAATAAATATTATTTTAAATTATAAATAAAAAAATTCAAGACTTATATTGAACATATAGTATACGTGTTTGTACATGAGAAAGCAGTACTAGACCATGAAATGTTTGCTCTCTACGTAGTTCCACTGACAAATTCAACATTATACATATATTGAATAAATGAAGAGAGAAACATTACATATAAGTATGTTTCCAGAGCAAAGAAACACATTTTGACACAATGGCGGCGGGAATGCTCCAAATAACTGCTATATGCTATTGGCCCTCCAACAAGAACTGATGGTATTAAATGTTAGCTACAAACTGTATCTATCAATAAGTTCTTGGTAAAATTGCATGGGTTATTTCCTACCATTACGTTTAATGTGAAATGTGAAAGTATAGCATTCAACGGAGACACTGTAAAACCTCTTAAACCTAACGTATTGCAATTTCATAAGTGCGTCAAGCTATTATAGTCAACGTGTGTATAAATATAACGTGGCATGTAGGTGTTTATAAAATGATTGATACTTTTCCAGAGGATAAGAGTGAGACTGTTTGACGGCCATTTTATAGCTCGACATAATCCTACTGTCGATAAAGGAATGAACTGATCTTAACGACAGAGTAAAACACAAACCAAGTCGTCTTGGTACCATCACCCAATACTAAATCATACAAAAACACACCAAACATTACAGTTTGGTTTTCCTTTCTTTGTGTGTTTCTTTCGTTGTGTGTTTGTCTGTGTGCCTGTCTCTTTGCCATTCTGCTTGTCTGTCTGTTCGGAGCTTTACGTTATTTCACTCATATGACGGCGTATATCAGCACATGGCGTATATAGGAAATTTGTCACAATAAAGGAAGTGAAGCGACGAATATGAATTTATTACTAGTTACATGTTATCTAACTTCTAAATGAGTCTTAAAGAACGAATGACAAAGCGATATTGAACATTATTTCTGCAGCCTTATCAAAGAGTTCATTATTATACAGTTATGGCCTTTTGATGTGGTCTATACCGAGTTGTACATACCCCACGAAGTCACATCGACTGGGGCCAAAGTCAGGCCTTTTGAAGAGGTTTATAAAGAGTTGTACAGGCCCCACGAAGTCATATTCACCGCGGCCGACGTCAGGCCTTTTGATGAGGTCTATACCGAGTTATACATACCCCACGAAGTCACATCGACTGGGGCCAAAGTCAGGCCTTTTGAAGAGGTCTATAAAGAGTTGTACAGACCCCACGAAGTCATATTCACCGCGGCCGACGTCAGGCCTTTTGATGAGGTCTATACCGAGTTATACAGACCCCGGGAAGTCATATTGACCGAGGCCGGAGTCAGGCCTTTTGGTGAGGTCTATACCGAGTAATACAGTCCCCAGTAAGTCATATTGACCGAGGCCGGAGTCAGGACTTTTGATGAAGTCTATACCGAGTTATACAGACCCCAGGAAGTCATATTGACCGAGGCCGGAGTCAGGCCTTTTGATGAGGTCTATACCGAGTTACACAGACCCGACGAAGTCATATTGACCGAGGCCCGAGTCAGGCCTTTTGATGAGGTCTATACCGAGTTAAACAGACCCCACGAGGGCATATTGACCGAGGCCGGAGTCAGATCTGTATCGGGTCTAAGATCCTCAATATATCGTCTTAAAAGGCTTTAACTGTTGTTTGATATAATATTCAATAATTTAGTACGAACAATAACACGACATTACGTAGAACCGTTGACGTTCAGAAAGACCTCAGTCAAAACAGACTACATCTTTGGATTTGTTGATAGAGCCAATGCAGAGAATAGTCCTCAGTTATTGGTTATGGTGTATATCATTTTTGCGAGATAGCATTTTGTGATTAGGCAAGGTCTAAACTACATCTGACCTAGAGTTCGATCAGAGTTTATCGTATGATCACGTGATGAATTTAAGCCAATGAGTGATTTAAAATTGTCATGTAAATACATTTTGTATACAGTTACGATTAAGTTTAGTTGCTGAAACTTCCAATCCATATGCAGTCACTCGAGACCTTTCAGTAGCCGATTTGCTCCAACAGTTAACAACAATCGAGCAAATAAAAAATAACAGCTATATTGTATATTTTAATAAAACTCTTTGAAAGGATCGTTAAATCTTAAGACTAACAATTAAAATATCATTTTGTGCCATCGTAAAATTTTAATGGAATTTTCTGGTGACTTTAAATTTCCAGTCACGTCCCATCCACATCCATATTGTGTCTAGAGAACACCAATGTTTGGGTGACTGGTTTAATTGCCCTTGGAATTGCCCTGTGGAAACCTCACATAGAGTTCCACGAAGTTACCCTTCAATTTGTTCCTCAATCGCCCGTAGCTCGCCAGCTTACCAAGCGGAAAATTAGATGTCCCATCAACCGAATAAGAACACAGATATAATCTAAGAACCGTCTGTGGTAGTAAATTAGCGTATATCTATTCAGAAAATGAATCAAAGTCGACATTAAAAAATCCACATAAAAGTATATATCAATCAGGTATAAAGAAGATAACAAGTCAGATAAGCGACTGACAAGTTTCTTTAATAACATTGAGAGAAAATATAATTTATAGGTTCTCCAACGGGAGCCTGTGTGATACGATATATATCACTTGAATCTTTTCATTTTCACGAATCAAGTGCTTTATGCCCAGACTAAATTGTGTAGGTGACCGGCACTGGTGATTTAAGTCTCTATTGTTCCATTACAGTAAATTTGTTTCATTTTCACGAACTGATATCTAACCAACAGAGGGCGCCCCGCAAACCAGCTAAGGATTAATCAGCGCCAACGGTATCTAAATGTTTGTTATTGTAACAGAACGTATGAACGCTCAGAAGAATTTATGACGTCATACTGGCGTTGTGTTGACATTTAGTCTTCTTTTGTATGAACATCTTCAATCGATTGAGATGATATTGATATGCTCGCTACTACACTTAGCTGTGCAGGAATTGGCTGTTTCTCACGACCGGCTTAGTGTTGCAGTTTTTGTATATATTTGCACTCCTGAGATTTCATTTAAAAAAACACTTTTATATATGGGCACAATTCATAATTCAAAGAAAATTAGCATATAAGTGCACACTACAGAATTGAAAAGAAAACCCTTACATATCTGCACATAATTCAAAGAAAGATTTGATATATTTAATACCACATTTCAGAATTAAAAAACTTCAAATCTACTGTTCCGACAAATTCTCAAACAATATCATAGACTTGCTGAGAAAACAACAGCCTCAGGCCCGCTAAATTTAATGAATCAATTAGTTTGTAATTGTCACATTACATCAAAATTGCAGAGAATACTAACTGCATGCAAGGCGCATGCAGAGTGAGCAATCAGTAAACTGAACTTAGTCAAGAAGTTAGTGTGGTGCACATGTGATATATACCTATGTAAGGCAACGTACTAGTAAACCTACTGTCTTACCGTCACGAAATCCCACAGGCCCAGAAGTTAACGGAAAAGTTTGACGCAGACCGCAACCCAGAAACCATATTATTGACAGTAAGCGATGACAGTTTATTCAGCAAATGCTTAGGATTCCCTGAGTTAGGTATATGTAGATAGAACACGGCAACATACATATTCGTTATTCAATTGATACGGCTGTAGCATTAACGGGAATCTATGGGTAATAAACCGCCGTAAGGGAACTCCAAAAGTTCTGAAAATGTTGCATGTTGATAATCAGGCAGTGAACAGAAACGCATCGTATGTAAGCAAATAAAGTTTACAGCAAGCCGATCTATTGTGACATGTATGTCAAGTCCAGACCGCTGCGAACATTAAAGTGGCCACATAATCAACCAGTGCATTCATCACAGGACGGATATAAGAACGACTTAACTTTGCTGCGAATAATAAGGTCACTTCAAATAACTAACCAATTATTTACAAAAGCGACATCGGTTTTGCCTTTTGAAATATTCTATGGAAATAATAAGTTTTGGTCTAAAGTCTTTTGAAATTCCAATTAGGATTTCTATATGTTACACAAATAATATTAAACATACAGGATGAAGTCAGATATAAACAT
>JAQQZZ010113157.1:0-15204 GCA_030265115.1 Mopalia vespertina | reverse complement strand
CAAACTAAGAAAGTGTTATCCCAAAATAACGAAAATACTGTTAATCTTCACTTTCTAAAAGACACAAAAATGATTCAATGGTTCTATAGTACTGTAGAGAGTTGTGTCAACTGGTTGTGTTCCCAGATCAATGAGTGTTTATAATGTTATCACAGTGACAGATAACTGCTGAGAGTTGGGAAGGAACTGGAGCTCTCAGGTCTACGTGAGGTTAATCTGTTTGTGATGTTGTTGTATTGTCCTGTGATTTTCCTGTTTTTGTCTCTTATTGTCTTTATTTGTTGCCAGTGGTCTCAAGGGTGGTTTCCTCCACCCATTGTTCTGGCACGCTGTCATATAACCTTAAATATTAAGATGAAAAACCTCAATTAAACAAACAAACAAATCCACTACAGACTAATTTCCCTCTTGTATTTTATGTTGACAGAATTACATCTCTCTAAAGCACCAGTCAGATAAGGTGATTGTGTTTGAACAAGTGGGCAAATTATTATTTGTCTTTAATTTCCATTCATCAAAGAGTTACACAGACTACAAGGTGGGAATCGACACACCTGGAAAATATCCTTTATGTAAAAGTGGTCAGTCGATTTTCAATGAATAATTTTACCTGGTTAAACAATCATGTGAATTTCAATGACTAATTTTACCTAGTTATATCATGTGATTTTAATTGAACAATTTTACCTAGTTAATAGATCATGTGATTTTAAATGACTAATTTTACCTAGTAAAACCATCATGTCATTTTCAATGAATAGTTTAACCTACCTGTATTTAAATATTCATGTGATTATCAAGAAATAGTTTACCTAGTTAAATGATCAGGAGATTTTCAATGACCTACTTAAACGCTACTGTGATTTTCATTGAATAGTTTTACCTCCGTTAAAATGACTGCTAGCAAGGAGAGCTTTGCTTAATTCTTCATCTGCACAATAAAGGGCAGTTACACATCAGTATGATATTGGACATCAAAGACATTTTTCTGCATCACAAAATAAAGTTCCCCACACTCTGTATAGTTCATGAGTTGCAGTATTTTATTAATCAGCCATCTTCCTTAACCCATGCCCATGTATAAGATAGTACTGGACTCTGATGCTGAGCAGTATGGTGGTCACAAGAGACTGGATCATAACACAGAGTATCTGACGTTTGAAGAGCCATGGAATAATCGCAAATATCACTTATATGTGAGTATACTTTGTTTAATGAGCCATGGAACAACCAAAAATATGACTTGTGAGTATCTCATCTTTAATGGGCCCGTGGCGGTGGCTTAGTGGTAGCGTGTGCGCTAATTTAACCTGCTTCCATGTACCGTTTACTAGATCGAGTCCGGTATATGAGCGAGTCACACCTTGTGGCTCCGGCAATCATCGGGTTGGTTTTTACGAGGTTTTCTCCCAGTTTTCCAATGTAATAAGGCCTGGTGCATTGTGAAATGGACAATCTGTCATATAAGTAAAATATCCTTGAGTACCACATGAAACTCCAATCAAACAAACAATCTTTGTTAAAGAGCCATGGAATAACTGCAAATGTCACTTATATGTAAGTATCTTATGTTTTATGAGCCATGGAAGAGTCACAATTAACACACATTTTTTAATGGAAAATATTTTTTTTTTATCAGTTTGGTTAATTTAGTAAGAATAACATGCTGGTTTAAATTTCTGGGTTTATTTTTCCAAATGATTCTGATAAATAATTTGTTTCTGTTTATTTACAGGTGTACATCCCTAGTCGTTGTGCGTTTGTTCTTGGTTTAACAGAATGAGAAGAGGGCACACGGTTTAACAGAATGAGAAGAGGGCAGTGATTGACAGAGCTTTATTATAGAGGATTCAGATTGGGGAATAAACAATGTTTGTGCACAAATATATGCAACATTGTTTATCAGTTAAAGGCAAATACTTATTCATAGTAGGGGCTTTTAAATGTTTATATCCAAGCTTATGCCATAGTTACAGTGAGAACTAGCTCTGATTAGTTCTAGTAACCACTAGGCCAGCTTCCCTCACTTTGAATGTGACCTACTGTAAGTATACCTGTCTGACTATCGCCAACAAAATGCTGCCCAGTTCTAGTTAATCACACATGTTCTACGTTCTATGATCAGTTGCAACTGATTGTGACTAGTTATTGGAAATTGCAAGCAACATAAGCACTGTTGTGTCAGAATAACACTTGCCTATGTTTATACCAGCCAATCAGAGATACAGATCACATCAGGCCCACACAGAGGGGGGATCAGCCGGGGCTCCCATGGCTTGAGGGGGCCCGACAGGCAAAATGAGGGTGTAAGAGTAAGGCAAGCAAAAAATTCTTCATACATAAATAGCTCCAGGTTTCCGAAAAGGGTCCACTGATGACTTTCATAGGGCCCCTGATATATAACCTTTTGCCCTGGGGCCCTACACTTCTCTTGGTGGCCCTGCATCACATGATCATCTTGCTTGATGTTTATCAAAGCAGAGTAGACTAATAAACAGGACTGACATGTGCAGGAAGACGTCATGTAACCGCTAAATTATACCAAACTGGCTCTCGACCCCAGGCATTCGTCAGGAACATTAACACTCCTGTGACTACAATCTGAAGTGCATGTACATGTACTATACCAGCTGTCATCTGTCTGATGAGCACTGTTTGTGAATAAATACTCCAGCAATCTGAAGTACCATATTCCAGCTGCGATCTAATGAGCACTGTTGTTTGTGAATAAATACTCCATAAGCACTTGTTGAGTCCATGTTTTACTGAATTGTTCAAACGTACACTATGTTTACACTATGTTACACTTCTTAGGGACAAATATTACAAGTCCCGAATCTCGTCAAGTAATAGGTAAAGGTAAATTTACCATCTGCATGTATTCATACATGATCGCAAGCTTAAAATATATTGTGCCAAATATATGTAAACATTTTTTAATTGTATAATCTGGGATTACAATATAGATTGTAATCCCAGGTATAATTACTTTATCAGATCTGTTATTACCCATTTCAAACTTAATGTTGGGTTTCACAATTCAAAGGTCATTATAAGCAATAAATAAATACAAAAGTCAAGTTTTTAGTTAGCAACATTTTCACTTGTTTAAAATATTATGTTGTATCGTAAAAAGTCAACATTTTTGGTGTGGAACAAATCCTGTATTCAGACTTGCAATGTGTGAGTTTGTAGTTGTTTATTTGTTAGAAACCGATAGCACTTATTTTGGTTATGCTTAAGAAAAAAATATACAGTAACTGGTTACTGTTAGTTTATTGATCGGTGCTCAGCTTGAAACATACCGTTTGACTCTATACGATGATTGTAACTGTAACTTGGCTGGATGTATTCACACTGTCCTAGCTCATATGAGTGAAATAACATGGTGTCGAACACCAAACCAAAAATCAATCTGTTGTACTACGTGGAGTTGTCGCATGTTTTGTCGCATGATGTTATCGGTGTGTTGAAAGGCTATTACTGTAGGTAGTTATACAACAGTAATACTCTGTGTCACACTGTAGGCCTAATACAGGCGCCTGTGTACAAACTCTCCGGTAGATACAATGAGTTCTATAAACTGTCCGTGGTTGATACCTGGTGTCAATGCCTGGAATCATGTAAAGTGTATTTCATATGTTTGGATGAAAACTGTAGCCATCATAATTACAAAAAATAGTTGTATTGATTGAAGGAACTATAACAATGATTGATTAGCGGATATTTATATAGACATATCCTTTTTTTTATCCTCTGAATAAAGGCGATGGGTTTTCCAAGGATGGCCAGAAATAGGTCACATCGAAGTAAAATGTTCCGAGAGTTTCAGACTTCAGTTGTTTATGTCGTTTCTAAGGCGGCAGCGGTTTAACGGGGTGTCTGGAAAACAACTGTCCGAACCAATAACAGTGTGTAGGAAGTTTTCAACTAGAAACTCGCTGAGACAGGTTTTCAATTGGGTGTTTAAAATTAAACCCTGTTCTGGTATCCCTGAGAAACAGGCATTATTTTATCAGAGGATAAAGAAAGTGATTGTATATATCCGGTGATTAGTGAAAGTACTATTACAGGTGTCCAGATGCCACTTCTATATTCATTAATTCAGTATTATTATTTACCAGAGTCATACTAGACTTTTTATTTTGTGTTGGAATAATATTCATAGTGATTTTTAATTATGACAATATATATATTCAGTTATTAACAAATGTATCATGCGCAGTTGGAAGGAGTTTAAGCTAAGGGGGCGTGAAACCGGTGTGGTTTCTAGCAGATAAACACTTTGTATTTTGTGCCATGTATTAAGCGGGTACCTGTCTTGTACGTTCGCATTGTTTGTTCGCTGCTGCCGTAGTGATTTGTTTTTTCACCCATTCGTCTGAACCCGTCATATGAGTGAAATAACCTTAAGTATGCCACAAAAACCTTATTAAACCAACCAAAGATTAATGTCACATGGATGTCGTTAAATAGGAATATATACATTCTTCTAATATCACCAAAAACAGTTCCCCTATCTTACTATTCTCATTGTTCTTTCGGGGTAATGTGGTTGGAAAATTATGTGCTTTTTGATCTGTCAGAGGAAATCAGAATTCTGTGATTTAACGGATAATGGGATAAATACATATAAAACTTTATGTCCAGTGTTTTTCAGCTAGGAACTAGCTAAATGCTCAAATAAAGACGTTTAAGAAGAGCATCAACAAATTTGATACTGTAGTTTAAAATATCTGACCTTAACATATCTGAATGTCTACCCCCACTCACCCACAAAATGTTATACTTTAAAACTTTAATGGTATTGAAAAAAACAATTCCTAGTTCTACCTGCCAATATATAAGATGGAAAACATTGGTATGGATAACAACTTCTTAGTTTATTGGACACTACGTTTCTATCTCATTCCAGAGATCGCTATCAAGTATCATGACAGATAGTGCAAATAGTTAAATTTGAACCTATAATTTGCATATCTAAAGAGCATATTAGTCCTTGATAAGGCGGTAGCGTTACTGGGATTATTATAGAGAAATGTGGACGTTAAACCGGTCACTCATTGGCCATAAAAAAAGTTCATACGATTTCGTAAGGTTGAATGTACGAAAATTCAATTAAGATCGTTTGAGAAAAAATGAGGTGTGGAGTTGAAGACCTTAGGGAAAACCTACTGGTTGGAATAAAACGTACTTCTGTGCCAGATATCTCTTGTCGTTATCCTTAGTTGATCAAGTTTATTTCACAACAGTACTGTTTGTGGTTGGGTTACCTTTAACCTCTACTTGAGTATCTGTGTATACTACTGATCAGCCAGAGTATGTACCCATTACCCTTCCTTCATATACATGTATGTTGGTTGCACATAACAACTGGAGATTAAGATCTATTTATTGACTTTTCTCCACAATTTGATCTGGAAGTGATTCATCGATTTTAATTAGTCAACAAGCATGTGCCATATCTATTGTTATATAATTATGCTGGCCCTGCTAGTCAGAGACCCGAGTTCAAATCCCGGTGGAGACGAGCAAAATTTTCTTTTTCTATAATATACAATAAAAAATTTATAATGTTATATTTTATGATTTGACTTTATAGTTGCTTTGTAAAATAATTTTGCTACTGTTGTATACATAATTTAGGGATGTTTTTGCTTGATGCATATACATGTGATGCAATAAAAGTTAAGCTATATAATTGTGTTACATAGTTGTTCTCTGTCAGTCTTGGTTGTGTTACAATGGTTTCAGTTATTCCCAGAACACACAACTGGCCCTCCTGATTTTCATTGAACATGAAACATAATGCTGGGAACACAAGGCTTTATGGATTTCTAACGTTTGCAAAATTGGAATGGTACTTGTCAATGAATCCAGAAGTTGGAAATCCATAATACATTGGTATGTTACTATTTCACTGAAACGAAGTTTAACGCAGTCAATCAAATATCATGCCAGTAGATTAGAAATATTGAAGTGACAAAGTGTACTGAATCTAGTTGATCCACTCATGCAGCTTTAAGATCCATGATCCATTAACAGCTTGACACAGTTAAGCAGTAAAGAAACTCCGAAAAGACTCAATATTTCGACTGTAAGTCCTCATTAGGAGGCAATATGTAGGTGGAATAAATATCTTACAGTCGTTATGGAAAACTACATGTACATCTAGACTTAAATGACGTCTTACCTTCCCCAGTTTCTGATTGTGGCCATGTTATATGTCAGGTACCAGATATATTACGTGGCCACAAGAAAATGGGGAAGGGACGACGTCATTTAAGTCTAACATACATCTTAGTTTATTGCGGGAATACTACTTTTCTATCTTATTCCAGAGATAGTTTTCAAGTATAAGATGACATAAACGCAACGATCCCTGAAATAAGATAGAAACGCATTATTCAATAAACTACATGTATAAAAAGTTGTTATCCATACCATCTTGTATGTACTTCCGACTTCACGATGCCACTTAAGAAACTATCCTACAGGGTATATGTGATTTTATCTTCCATTGAACCTCGGTATTCTTGTGGATTATTTACTAATCGACATTATATTTTCCGTTGTGAACTGGAAAAAGATTATTTTGTGATCTCCTTTATGAGTATAGGTCAATGTGAGTTGGTCTTCCTGCCAAATGAACCTATCAGAATCTGGGTGAACTGTCACTGATGATAGAGATAAAAAAGGTCAATGTTAGAGATTATCGTCAGGTCATGTCCAAGAGATCAGATCACAATCCGATAGGGAAAAGATAAAAAAAGAAAGTAATAAGACAGACCCAACACATGAGAGGAATTTTTTCATTGTGACATTTTAATATATAAATTACAGGGCTATACGTAAAAAAAATATACATACAATATTTATTTTCTTTATAAATCATATACAATAGTTTAGGCAGAAGTTCTGTATACACAATAGCTAGTTAAATGGACAATTTTATGTACAATCTAGTTTAAACAATAATACATGTACATTAGTTAACTTATAGTTATAGTTACGGTTAAGTGTGGAGACTTAAAACTGGCTCAATTCTTGATCCACAAACAAGATACACATTATCTTTGTGTGTCACTGTTCAAAAAAAGAATTATCAGTCGATCTACGTCAGTGAGAGAAATCCCTAACTATGTACCACTTTGCACTGGGCTACTTCTCTACAACATACCGTGCCACTCAAAAGTCTTCGAATGTACTGCGCACAGCATCTCGGACGTCAAACTATCGTCGCCATTATGACAAGCTTTTTTTCTCCACAATCAACTGTTAATCATAGCCTGCGTTGTGTAGGGATTTCAGAGTTTCCATCTATTTTGGGACCAGAACACAAGGTACTCCTAAACTAAATACACGTATTATAAAGCCATATGGAATTCGATATGCTTTATTTGTATGTATGAAATAGTGTGCATACGCTGGTGAATAGGCTTCCGGCGAACAGAATGTAAGATTTTGATACATATTCATACATCTATCACGACCGACCGTAGGGTGATGACATAACTGTCAGTTACGAGAATCTCGCGAGTTTTAGCCGATTGCAAATCGTGCTTCACAGTGAGGTGTTTGTTTAGAAAGTCATTTAGGAATGCCAGAAGCTTATAAATTATGGTTATTAGACTTATAATACTGATCAGATCTACATTGTGTGTCTTTCTCCGAAACCCTTTATTGCGGTCCATTGATTAAAACCGGAAGCCGTCTTACATCTATGCCTTACGTACAGCCCGCTTGGTCATAAACCTAGAATGTTGTGAAAGCTTCCAGTCTGCGTTGAAAAGCTAGATGGTACTTGGTGGTTACAAAATGATTGCGGTCCTGAGCAATTGTCATTCCAAAAATCCTTAAAATCACCACCACGATCATGTCAGTGGCTTACAATAGTATCATGTGAAATGGAATAAACCAGACTTTTTGTTTTATTCCACAGTTTAAAAAAACGAACTCTTTAACGAAACGTCATATACTAGTATTCATAAACTTTCTCTTAAATAAAATTTCGAGCGATGATTATATTACTGTATGCCATCCATTTATAAAACAGTGTGGACCATTTTGTAAGAGATTTCACTTTGGCAGGTTATAACAACCAGCAATGGATTAAACGGAGTTTTTACAAACAGTGGGAAAAGATTTAAGTTTGAATAATACATTTCATCAAACAGTTGTTTGAAATTTGAGATTCATGAGTGTTATTGGGGCATAACTAGAGTTCGTGAGATAGTCAATGTTTTTGACGCCAAAGAGGACCCATTCCAAGAAGCCGGTTGTTAGCCCCTGGATGTAGAGCTGGTAGGCCGTCAGGTCCGCCGTCTCGTTCATCTTACACAAGTGGAGTGTTCCACACACTGTGAACATAACATCAGGGGTATGTTGAGAAACTAACGGATACAGAAATATCACATTAGAAATCCACCCATGCGATAAAAATGAACTTGGCAATGTTCATTAAATTAGAGCTTTTTTTAGAAATAGTTTTATTGACAAGATTTCTGTAAAGGACATAGCCAAAAATTAGTTATGTCCAAAACTAAGTCTATCGATGGCGTATAGATAGCATTTTGATTATTCTATGTAGAATTAAAATCATTTACAGCAGTATAACGTTGATCACCTTTTAAGTAGAATCGGTGAAAGCTAGAGTCGGCCATGCATATTTCTTATATCTCGCCAATAACTACATATTATAAACAATTATTGCCTTTGGTGAAGGTCTATATAAGCTACCCATAACAACTAGAAAAATGTCAAATGAATGTAAACTCACTGTCCCTTCCTTCTGTATCCATGATATCACAGTGTCCATAATACTGTAATAGACAAATTCACAGACATTGGTATAGTTATTGAATACCTATACTTGGATGTCACATGCATAATGCCAGCACCTTGAATGTCATTGTCTAGAATGTCAACCACATTTATTATTCGACATTTTCGCAAAAGTTATTTTTTTTTACGAACGGTCGTTCAAATTAAAGAATACTGGATAAACCTGTAATATGCATACAACTTTAGCCTGTCTATGGTATCTATAGTATTATATACCTATAACATAGTGTTGATAGTGTCGTGACGTAAAGTTAAATTTTGTCGTTCCGGGGTTTTTCGCAGGAAAGAATTCCACCGGAAATGGATAGGCCGGGTAAATAGCTCACTTGTATCAAAATGTCTCTATGTTGCTGTTTATTCTGATACTGTTAGCACCTAGAGCCATGGTGGACCAGGGAGGGAATCGTCTCTCAATTAACGTAGAGTTATTCCAAGTTTAACAGAGACAAAATAACGAAGTAGTCAATAACACAACAAATAATCTTCTTCTTCAGTGTTAATAACAGTAGCTGGACCACTACTCGCAAGCTCCAAGCAGCATTGGTCCCCCAACATATGTCTAGTCAATATCTCAAGTCAAGGACTTCACAAAAGAGAGAATGATATAACCCTCTGTTTTAGAACGGAAAGACAATTGGCCAACTTGTACAAAATAGGCATTACCTTTGCTTCCATCTGTATTTTTGGTGGCCCCCAGTTTGTGTAGACGTGTCTGAAGTCATACTCCGGAAAGACGCATGGCGGGAAGAGCAATGAGGAGCTCTCCTCTGAGTACTGGGTCCCAAACATCACAGCCGGCAGCTCAAACGGGATCGTCTCATTCAGATACATTACCATCGGTTCAAGAAACACAGACGCCTACAACACAGACTTAGAGATGGACATATGGCTATGAGATGTCTATTTCCGTCCACCACCCCCTATTCACACACACCCAATGAGATTCGTGATTAGAAGCAGCATTGTCCAGTAGATGTAGCCAAAGATGGTCAGGGCCTACCTCTATAGATACACAATTGATTACACACATTGTGACAACAAACAGATGCGCACGTTTGAAGCCTTTCGTGTTGAAATGTGACACTATTAATTTCACCTTTCCATCTTTTTCGACGGTCTTAAACGGAAGATTCCGTCAACATGTTTTACCTTTATCCCCTCGTGGCTTTCTTTTAACATGGCGATGGTGACCTCTGCTCCGGCGGAGTGACTGCCAAACGTCACGTTATCCATGTTAGCTACTGTGCCATTGACGTATTTGCTCAACATACTATTCAGCTCGGCTTTTACCTGCAGATATCCAACATTATATTAGAAAAAACGAACACATGAGATTTTCAAAGAAAAAAATCCATCCCGTCACTTGACTCTATAATGGTATACTGTTAAACATATTGGACTATTGGGATGTAGGCCTATATAATGCAATCTGGCGCATGAGCTTTAGACAATTTAAGCTGCTTTGTATAAAAATTATTATAAAGCATGATATTAGTTTGGAAATGTAATTATTTGAGTTAATTGATCGCTTATAGAACTTAAAGCATATATGTCGAATCTTACCAACTGGAATTGCGCCATGAAGTTTTTGACACGGACGTCAAAGGAATCCATTGCTATGTGATCCGTGCTGACGACAACAAACCTATAGAAACAATCAGGTAACAAAACTATGTCACATTATTATAACAGTGCAGATTTACAATACATACTGACGGATTGTCCACATTTATTTATAATGAGAAGTAAAATGAATCCCAACATCATGAGAATGTATAGTCACATACGGATTACGGTATAAACTTAGATATATTGTCGTACCGCATTTAGGTTAAACCTTTACACAAGCTGCTTCTTATACCAAACTTCATTTTTTTAAATACAAACGTAGAGATAATCTTATTTTATCTAATCTTTAATCACAGGAACCTTCTTCTTAAGACAGGGAGACACAGGAGACCGTCCCATTAACATCTCTTTCTTTCCTATCCTGCAGTCCGTAGACACGGTAAAAATGAGTCGAGAGCATTGAACAGTCTTATGTTGACTTCGTTAGTTTGTTTGACTTGTGATTAACAAAGTAGGCCTACTCAAGGGTATTTCACTTATGCGATAACTTAACATTGACGGTTATTGTTGGAGAAGCGGGAAGAACAAACTCAGGAAATTGAACACTACAAACAACATGAAAAAGATTCGCCATCGCATTGTCGGCTCCAATATAGTTAAATAACTATTTGGATTAAAACCAAATATATATCTTTGCACTTTTATTCGCATTGAATTAGATTTAGAATGAATGTCCGTAGTAAATAGAGTACCATGACCTCAATCGTTCAATGAATAATGATCTACACGCATGATATATCAATAGCAAGTTTGGAGGAGCAGTTCATTGATTGGTCATTCCAAAACAACCCATTCACGTCGTTTGTTATATGCTTCTATCAGATCCGCCACAACAAAAAACCAAGAAGCTATTTGTATTAATCTTCCTTGTTAACTTCGAGGGGAATGATTTGCTATCCACTTAAAGTGAGATAACGTTACCTTTATGGAGTAGTTCAAGGATAGATTGACAATTGAGGCAAGAGGGAGAAGTCTTGGCACAAGTCTTGTCTTGTGCCATTCTTCCCTTGCTCTGGAACTAGAAGCCTATAAGGGATTCCTTACCCATGACTCGCCACTCCCTGTAGATATGTTGTGTGCATGCTCGATGGCAACATGCCCCTAAAGCCCGGTACGAAGAAGTGAAGTGGGTATAAACCAGGAGTGGTAGGATAGAATACCACTGAGTGCACCGGACTGTCATCGGATTTAGGCATGTCGAAATACTCTGTTGGTAAAATCCCCTTGACGAACGGATTGAGTCCGGGGGAAGCAGCCACACATCCTGAAATATATTACACACTTTTCGTGGTGTTTATCTTGTCCAATATTTGTACGTATGTTTTATAAGTCAGAGCAACTACAATTAAATTGCAATGTACACTAGGGGGGTTGGGGGTGTCTATCACAGGCCCCGCGGGAGCTCTATTCAATACTAGTTTTAAAGTATTTATAACACAAAAAGTCAGTCTACTCATCTGTAGTTTGGATAAAATCATTGTTAAAAGAGCTATACTATATTATTTGGCTGTCAATAGTTTTTAACTCGGACTCGAGTGTAAAAGAATTTATAACTTTATTGCAGTTTTATACAGGACCTAAATCAACTGAATTTATACACAGATGAATGTGTAATATATCAGGCATCATATGTCACTGCAAAAAAAAACCCCAAAAACCCGAAAGCTTGTACTCCTCAAAAGTGAAGGGGCTCGGCCCCCACGCCACCCCACCCCACCGTCCCAAGTACAACATGCCATTACTTTCATTAAGGTTAATCAGGCAACAGTTCTGAAACATAAGAACATGTTTGTTTGCCTTTTAAAGCCAATTTAAAAAAATACATATATCGTTATTCACAAAATGCATGCCAATAGCTTGAGAACGATTTTAGGAAGTTACTGAAACATTAGTTAGTTACTTATAAGGGAGCCATCATCCGTATAAAATATATACCGTTGATACAGTACAGTAACTAGACGACATATATTAAAGCTTGTATTTAGACTTACCTGTGATATATATAGTGAGTAGTATTATCACTGATGATGCCATGGTTCTCTATTTGCTGGTTCTTCTTTATTAAATAGCTGAAATAAATGTCACCCCTCTTGTACTTCAAATACATGTCACTTTATAGAACCACAATTGTCAGCCAATCAGAATGCTGCTACAACTATGCTTGGAAGTAAACTTCAACCAATCAGTTGTGTCAGATTTATTCCATATCTGATTAATATTCACATTCGGATTTAGCACGGTACTGTTTTAGTGATTAAAAAAAAAGAAATTACAGCACTGAGTAATGTCAGTCAAGATTATTCGATTACTTCTGGTGTTTCTCAGGTGTCTATCTTTGGCCCTGTCCTCTTCATTCCTTGTTTCTTTAAGTGGCATTATGTCTTCCTCTGATATTCTTAATCGTCTTATTAATGCTCATGATATTTGTATCAGCTGATCACCTAACAACCTCATAGCAGCAGATCGCCACGATGAGCATTGATGAGCTTTACAGAGTGAAAACTGACTGAACGCAAACAAACTATCTTTTAGAGCGATAGCCAGTTCAAGTAAAGGGTCAACACAGTAAACGATACCGTAACTTTCTCGTTCTAACAATCGAATCACAGGCGCCGGAAGCAATTTTTTACGTCAGTCAGAGGTCCGACATAAAAGTAGTATAGAGTGAGAAGCTCAGATATTCTTTGCTATTACATGATAAGGAAGGGTTGTACGTTACCAAGTACTTATTATTTTGTTCTTTATATGTAGTAAGGGAGGGATCGATGCCTTAGTACATGACAAGTAAGGGCTATGCGTTATTTAGATGTATAGAGTTCTGTATCTCTGATCGTCTATCATATCATGTAGCCGTAGAGATACAGAGTTTGAACGCTCCTAATCGTGTAATTTTAAGTTTTTACACTTACCGACTTTTATGTGTTCCATTAACTACTGTCCAGTTACGTTTTGTAATCTGAACACTGTGATACATTTTTTTTATTGCAATTGCGTCCTTAAATCGTCCAGAATCCGCGTTTAAAAAAATGGAACATCACGGTCCAACTTTTTGTTGTCAGGCGCCATATTCCTAGCCTGGTCCCGTCTCCCACAATCCATCCTGCTACAGGAGATACCGCTGTAGGGCAATTACACTATCAGAAACCTTCAAACTCAGTAGCTATGCGTTATTATGTACTAAGAGATGATCCCTTAGTACATGATAAAGAAGTAATGTACGTTATTCGGAACTAAGGCGCGGGTGTGTAGCACCTTAGTACATGATAAGTAAGGGCTGTGTGTTATTAAGTACTAAGGTGCGGGTGGTTAGCACCTTAGTACATGATAAGTAAGGGCTATGCGTTAATAAGTACTAAGGTGCGGGAAGAGCAGTGCCCTCTATGTGACGTCACAGGATGAGCGTGACGGCGTCGTGAGGGATCACCGGAGTGGATGGCAAATGTATCGTGTGCTTGTATAGGAATTCTGGTGCCAATTTGGCTCCCTACTACATGGTAAGTAAGGATTTGTGGTATTACATATAAGTACGAATTGTACGTTATTCAGTACTTAGGAGCAGCTGGTTAGCTTCTTAGTAGATGATAATTAAGGATGGTATACGTTATTTAGTATTACGGTGTGGGGAGAGCAGCGCCCTCTACATGACGGCACAGGTTGAGCGTGATGACGTCATAAGGGGGTCACCGGAGTGCACGACAAGTGTGTCGTCTGCTTGTTTAGGAATTTTGGCGCCAATTTGGCTCCCGTGACGTCACAGGTTGAGCGTGATAGCGTCGTGGGGGGTCACCGGAGTGCATGACAAGTGTGTCGTCTGCTTGTTTATGAATTTTGACGCCAATTTGGCTCCCTAGTACATGATACGTAAAGATTTGTGGTATAACATATAAGTAAGGATTGTACGTTATTCAGTACTAAGGAGCGGCTGATGGCACATTAGTGCATGATAAGTAAGGTTGTACGTTATTTAATTCTAAGGTGCGTGTCGTCACAGTTTGTACGTGATGGTCATGGTTCTGGGAGTTGACTCCGTTGCCTAGAGTAAGGGGACGCAAGTCTTATATACTAGTACGGAGAATGGGTGTATTGAGTCCTCGGTTTAAAAAGTGTTGATGGATTGAATTAATTCTATGCCTGACGGTGACGGGTTATGGACAGTGTAACTGACCGAGCCGGATGTCATGTCAAGTCATGTTATGCAATGAATTTGACGTTAAAATTGCATTTAAAAGTGTCTCCTGGCATCAAAAAGTGAACGTCACAACAACGACATGAGGAGTTATCTCCCTTTACGACACATCACCAACATGGCGGACACACCGATACAACATGTCTGAACTGAAGGGGGAACGGGAGGCTTTTGAGGTTGTTGGAGGTGAGCCGAAGGTGTGACAGCTCGTGATGCTTTGGAATAAATCAGGGAAACTACATTTGTTTTATAGGCCTACAATTGCGACCGATTCTGTAGGGAGCATAAGACCTACTACGTCTGTTTCGTCGGGAAAATAAAAATACTGAATAAGAATAAACCCCTCCCCTAATTTAATATTCACTCTTTATTTGTCACCTTAATTGGCATTTTTCATGATAGAATGTATGGTTTTGTATTGTTGGTTATAAATATATGCGAGTGTTCGACTTTTGGCAGTCTGTACTCAATGACCTACATATTAGCGCTTTGCTTTGTTGTTGTTGTAATCTCGCTACAGTGGACCAACTGATTAACTTTCTCGA
>JAQQZZ010113146.1:0-15205 GCA_030265115.1 Mopalia vespertina | reverse complement strand
GTAATGACCATTAATATGGTGTACAAAGTATTGTTAAAAATGTAGGCAACAAGATATTCGGCATGGGTTAGGAATAAGTCATCCTACAAATTAGTATTTTTGAAATATAGAAGTTAACCAATGAAAATGTCAGTTAAAGAGAATTACAAGAGAATATATATAAATATGTGTAATATAATAATAAGTTAGAATCCGGGACTCATTCTGCCTTGAGCCTCTGTAGCTCAGTCGGTAGAGTGTTGGGCCTGTAACTCAAAGCCCCGGGTTTAAATCTCGGTGGAGGCAAGCAAATTTTTCTCTCCTCATTTATTCATAATATAATAATAAGAGTGTTGGGCTTGTCACCCAAAGGTCCCGGGTTCGAATCCCGGTGGAGGCAAGCAAACTTTTCTCTCTTCATTTATTCAAAATATATATATAATAAGGGCACAAACATTCAACCACAAAGTGGAAAAACGCATAATCTGATTATTATCTCAATTATTTTCCAGGAAGCATGTTGCCCTCTACAAGATTCAAGAGTAGCAATGCTGTCTTTACTTGTCACGGGAGGGAGATAACTGTCCATCATTATCATAGCACTTCATACTTTAAGGTTGTGCTGGTGTCAAATTTTGATGGAATACACCGACGTCATATAAGTGAAATACTCATAAGCACGGCGTAAAACAACAATCAATAATCAATCAATCAATCAATCAATCAGGTATTGATATACGAAAAGGCGTTCAATGACGCCAAAAGCACTGTGAACTCGAAGGTTCATTGCCTCAAATGTGATTTTAAATGCAACAGAACATCGATTTGTGATGTCTTCCAGGGAGATGTGATAAAGGCCACCTATAAAAACTAATCGACAATTTTTTGTACATAACATTTGACCTGAATGCAAAGACACACAATGGGTCATTAATTTAGACCAGATTGCAAACCATAAGTGCCGAACCATAGAAAGAGAATTGATTTATTTATTTCTTTTACTACTGATGTTCGTAATAAAATGGAATAGAACACCATCATTAATTTGCTACAAGCTATAAGGATCACACCTAGCCGATTTGGCTCGCCGGAGCTATACCGGAGCGCAAATTTGTAGATTTTCGGGGATCGGTACTGGTATGGCCGCGCAACGGTATCACATCGCTAAAAACGATAGTACAACGTCAGGACATCGTCAGAACATCGGCGACAAAATTAGCAACGGCAGGTGACGGTAGAATTTTTGAACATGCTCAAAATTTCTGCCGTTGCGCTGCCGGAGCGAGCAACGGGACTACAACGGCAGCACTACGATATGGCTTCGTTAATATCGATAAATCACCGGTAGCTCCCCGTAATGGATCGGCGGCTCTCAATGTGTACCGGACTGGTACCGATTTAATACCGTAGCCCTGCCGATGTACTAACGGTGTACTACCGCTCTTAGTAATGTGATACCGTACTACTTACGTAGTACTACCGTACTGCTACCGTTATGCATTTGCATATAAATAGGGGCGCAGACTAAGGTGACGGAAAAGTGGTATTCGGTAGTACATCGGCTCTTACATCGGTAGGTCAACAGTATCACAACAGGAACGCCTGTACTACATCGGTATTGCTACGGCCAATTGTGATTTTTCAAGTGTTATCTCGACGGAGCTCCGCTGATTTTCTTGCTGTTGTTAATTTTGTGCTCCGGTTTGTGCTCCGGTTTAGTCCTGGCGAGGTATATCGGTAGTGTGTGACAGAGCCTTTAACTTGTAGGCCATATGTTTTTACAAAAAATCGAAAAAGGTTGTTACCAGATATGCTCGTCGAGTTGTCGCTGAGGTTTGCCGTCTGATGTCCAGTGGAAATCGATTGGACAGCTGTAGTCACTATCGTGGGCTGATTTAAAGTTAGTCACACACCTTGTTGGAATCCCAAGAGCCCGAAACACTGAAGGTAAAATACAAACAAGACGTTAACATATAAAGCTCCATTGGATTTATTTCTGAATCCATGAGTTCCACGGGTTAAATAAGTAAAACGTCACTCAATTAAATTAGCTAAAACAAATTTACTTCGACTGAATGTCTCCGGCAATCACACCGGGGTGTGTGTGGGGGGGGGGGGGACGTTTGGTCGCGCTATCCCACCCTATTTAAGCACGGGACAAGTGTGAAGTGTAGTGTGAAGTGTGAAGTGGACAATCCGAAGTCATATAAGTGAAATAACAGTCAGTACGACGTTAAAATCCAAGTAAAGAAAGGAACAAACTTAAACAGAAAACAACAGGATGCAGACTTGTAGCACATGTTGTGGCACGCGACGATGTCTGAAGCAAATGACAAGTAGATAAAGTGTACCGATTCCAGTTGTCAGGCTCAGAAGCTCATATGATTTACAGGCCACAATAACACGATTTATTGCGAAGTTTGAAAGCAGAACAAACATCCTGGACATTCTTTAGGATGTTTGAAGCTCTTTAAGCCCGGAAATCGCGAAGACAACACCATCGATTGAAGAGAAACGGGTTTTCCAATACAGATAACCTCGCTGTATTAACTGCGCAGAAGTAACCTGATTGTTAAGCAAGTGTCGGTAAGATGAAACCCCAATGCCGGCTCTACCAGACATAAAATTGACGGATTAATATCACTACGCAGTTCGTAGACAACTATTAATGATGAGTATATACTCGCAATGTCGAAAATCTATTAAGATTTCCGATTGTAGACATGTTCTC
The DNA here is from genome assembly GCA_030265115.1 of Mopalia vespertina. NCBI lineage: Eukaryota > Metazoa > Mollusca > Polyplacophora > Chitonida > Mopaliidae > Mopalia > Mopalia vespertina. The sequence continues at coordinate 12,495 of JAQQZZ010113146.1, read as the reverse complement.
AAGTTACACCAAAATCGTTATGTAGTAATGGACAAACGTTTAGCCATATTTAGAAGATATTGTGGGTGGGGAAAGCGAAAATAGATATCTAATTCAAGGAAAATAGTTAGTTACCTTGACTTTTCTAGTCGCAACATAAATTGTTTGATTGTTTGATTGGGATTTAACGTCGCACTCAAGGGTATTTCACTTATATGACGACGGATTATCCACTTCACACTGCCTTGCCTTGTTACGGTGGAAAACCGGGAGGAAACCTCGTAAAAACCACTCCCGCGATTGCCGGAGCCACATCGTGTGACTCACTCATATACCCGATGGTCGACAGACGGACTTGATCCCGTGAACGGTAAATTGGAGTAGGATTAGGAAGTGCACACGCTACCACCAAGCCACGGCCGCGGGCCCGCGACATAAAAGATTGGCTGACATTTCACAGCTACAATTTGGCTGAACCATCTCAACAACATTTCTGTTCGTATTACCATCCTGGACGAAAGTAAATCGTTAAAGCATAAATATGTATAACACAACAGCTTCTGTGTTTTACTCTTGCTTGAATTACCAGCAGACACGGTGCATAACAATGGACTACAGGCATATACTTAGTCCATCCTTATTCGGTATGTGTTGACCGAGATATCCAGTCTGTTTGGCGCCTCGGCGGAGTTCCAGTTAATTGATCTTTCAAGCATTTTGTAACCATCAAGTACCATCTAGCTTTTCAAAGCAGACTTTGGGATAAACCCGCGCCATCACTATATAACCAGTAAGTCACCAGCTAGGAGGAGCTCTACTTTTAACCACAGTTACGAAAAAATCCAGCTGCGTAAAAATTTGAAAATGTGTTATGTAGATCAACATAAAATGCAACATTGTTTTATTTAGGAATAATTACATTTGTTAGTATCTTTTGTTAGTAAAAGGGGAATAACATTGATCTACAGCTGAGATACATCATAGCATAGTCCCGGTGTATTTATACAGCTGTAATTTGCCTGGCGACGACCGCAAAATTTCGGTAATTTACAGAATATCACTACATATGTATATTCAAAATGGTCCTAGAGTAGTTAATGAGCAAGCGGTCTATACGCTCGTAATTTTCGGAAATTTACTCAGTACCACTACACATGTATATTCAAAATGGTCCTAGTTTATGATCAAGCTGTCTATACGCGCGTAATTTTCGGAAATTTACTGAATACCACTACACATGTACATTCAAAATGGTCCTACATGGTTTATGATCAAACGGTCTATACGTGCGTAACTTGTGGTAAATTACTGAATATCACTACACATGTACATTCAAAATGGCCCTGGTTTGTGACCAAGCGGTCTATATAAGCAAGTCGTGGAGGTAAGACGGCGACGGTTTTAATTGAATGATCTTTCAAGCTAATTTACAGGCAAGGTGGGGAAGGACGGAAGAGGAGCCAGCTATCTTTATTGTCTTCCTGCCTTGGGAATATGCATTGGGACGGACTACAATGTATGGAGACGTATCGGAGATGTGAATTAACCGATTGTCAGCACATTCACCACCCCCAATTAACCCCAGGCCAAGCACCATTTGACATGTTAATTTAAAGGTACTTTTATCTTTACAGATCGATCCGGAACTTCAGTGATTTCCAGATCAGATCTCAATTCAAACTGGGAAAAATACAAACCTTGCTAATGGAATATCGTGACCTCCGGTTTGATACGTATTAGTTTATCTGTCTTACACCTTCGTCGATATGCTTGGCGAAATAAAACGTCAGCACACGTACTCATCAATGAATGTTATTTCCAATATTAAGGGTTCAAATGTTTGGTCAAAAAAGGCATGCTATACGGAAGTAGTCTGAACTGTCTTGATTTATGGTAAAAGTTTAATTCCAAACTTATTTTCTTTTAATGTTTTAACTTTAAATCGATCAATTTCCATTTCATCAGCTCGTCTAGGTTTATACTTTAGTTAAACAACAGAAGTAGTCTGAACTGTTCTTAGTTATGGTAAAAATTCAATTCTAGACTTACTTTCTTTAATGTTTTAACTTTAAATCAATCAATTTCCCTTTCAATAGTTCATTTAGTTTTATATTTTAGCTAAAAAATTAAATTTTTTAAAAAACATTTCAGTAAATGTATGTAGGACTACACATCAAAACCTACCCTTATTAAACTATACTGTGCTCGGATAAATGTAAGAGGTTTGTGAAGTTTTCAGTTATTTGCAAGAAAGCATTTCAATTAATAAACCGTTCTTGATAATTAAATTTGAAGAATTAAATCCCAATTACAATGTGTATAAATGTTATTTCTTACGCGTGGTGGCCACAGCGGCAAATGTCCAGCACTGTCCGTATTTCACTCCTTTCCGTCTTTTCAAAAACTCTTCCAATATGGCGGAACTTCCGTTCCAGGCATGTGGTGCTACTCCATCATCATACTTGCCTGACCAATTACCAACTAACACGCCACCATCACGTTCATTATTGTTAATCTAGAAAAACAAAAACCAAAACAGTAAGATTCAAGATAATTCTCCGAAGATTATTCCCTACACCTATTGTTGTCTTAATCATTTCTTAACAGACTTCAAAAGTATTTTGACGAAATTATATTTATTTTTTATTTTTATCTCATGTGTCAGTTTGTTTAATCAGTTCGCCTACTGTGGTTATGTTATGCGTGGTATACGTCATGTTACCAAATGAAAAATGCACCACGTTTGTAGATAAAAATTTACATCTGTAGGCCTACAGAATTTGATTAGGAAAAGTTTATTTTTCGATGAACTAAAATTAATTTGCCTATTATAATTCTAATTTTAGATTATTGCTAATTCTCTGCCCATTCATTGACATGGTTTGCACAAAAATATAATCATTTTTATACATTACGAATTACCAAAAAAGAAGCACAAGATCAGAGCAAGCGTAGTTTTCTCAAACTATAGATTGAAAGACAATTCACCGTTATTAATTCAGTTCATTAGCAAGCCCACACACCGGAAATGACGTCACTGGTCACAGCTCGTTGCCCCAGCTCCCCACCGTGTCTATCCTTACAGGATGTGTTGGTGATTGATACAAATGTACATCAAAACAATAAACTGATGTTGTTAATTCTTGAGACTAGAGTTACGGTAAAACAAAAATACTATAGCAAACGAAGGTGTGCACAGATTCACAAAATGCACTTTTGCAATTTACCAATTAAGATTCGTGTAAGTTTTTTCAAACCCAATCACAATTCTTCTACATATTTCCTATTTTATATTTGTAAATTTCTATTGAAAATAGATATCATGGAATTGCTACTTGTCGGCATTGGCTAACGACGACGGCCAAATCCGCGTTGTTTACTTACCAGCCTACAGATACAGCGAACAACAGTGAGTGGATTGCCTCTGGCTAAATCTCCCAATTCGGATCTTTCTAACAATGACAGCGCCGCCATCAAGCATACGTCATCAAACTGCAAGGATATAAGGATTTGTTATTGATTGTTACTTCACAAATACCGCTATGAATAACGCCTTCTTATCTATAATTTATTACATTGGAATCAGTCTGAATTTATTAATAAATTATTTATTTATTTATTTATTTTATTCAACAACTATGTTATGTATAGTTTAAAATTACAGTCCTTAAAGGCACTTATCCTTTCATAATTCAATTTTTGTCAGAAAATTTACATGCTGTTATTTCAGAACTTGATATTTGATGGTAAAGTTTTGTAGAAATATTGTAGATCATGCTCTTCGAATTAATTCTTTTATGTCGCGAATAAAAGTGTGAGGATTACCGGTATCGGTATAATTTTTCCCCAAATTGGATGCTCAAGATTCAAATATGAAAACTTGGTAAAGGTTCAAGAATATTTCTAAACTTAATGAAAATTAAAATGATACCGATGGAAAAAAATAGAGAGCATTTTAACGGATGATTTTTCAAAGTGTACTATAAAATCTAATAAATACATTCATTTAGTAAAATAGGCTTTGAAATTTAAACCGGGTCTCTTTTTTTTGTTCGAAATTTTATAGAGAGCAGTTTTCTATCCCCATTGTCACCATTACATTCTGACAAATTTATATTTTCTAAGACGAATAGTATTGGACAAATCAACCAGTTTTTATGTACCGTCGAACGAAATCTGAAGTGTAAAAAATAACAAAACTATATATTAACGTTAAGGAATAGTATCGCTGGAAATCTATATAAGAGACATTTAACTTACCATTATTAGAATTTCGAATTAATTGTTTCATTTGTAGCATAAAGTTTGAATCGAGAATTTTAAATGAAAGTGAAAATAAAATAATCCGAGACGCAGGTGCTCCAATCGGCTAAACCTTGTGAGATTCTCGTTACTGTGGTATTGTCTCGGCCATGATAGATGTATGGGTATGCATTTACAAAATCGTGCGTTTTGTTCGCCGGAAGTCTAATTACCGACATTTGCGCACTATGCACATGCAACTTTAACAATTCTAGCGAATTCGATACGGCTTTAGAAAACGCAAATTTTGCTTAAAAGGGCGTTATGTTCGGCAGATGGAGACCGAATTCTCAACAACAAAAAAAGGACTATGAGTATCAGCTGATCAGAACAAAGGCATGCCATAAAGGCGAGGGACTGTAACGTCCGTGTAGATATGTTCAGTACATTCTAGGACTTCTGAGTCCAAGGGTTTCATCAAGACATGAAACGACATTACCTGAGCAAAATTCCATGGCCTAACAGTAAATTTTCCTACAGTTCCCATCCAGATACGACCAGTCTCATTGAGCACATATTCAAGGCGTTGTTGTTCCCCTTCCAGATACACGGGATCACCTGCAAAGGTAACAATAAGTTCATTGACCTAAGTTCTTTTATTGCAACTAATGTTAGTTAGATATTGTCAATCTGATGTGTAATATCAGGTTAAGAAGTTATTAACTGACCCTAATAGCATTATTTTCTTTTATTTCAATTAACTTTTTATATGTTATTTTCATTTCCTTAGCCTCTCTGCCATTCCCCCTACCATTTATAAGTTTAATCTCTTTGACCCTTGTTCTATCCAACAGTTTACTCACTGGGACAAAGATCACATTGTAAAGATTGTATCTGCCTCTCTTTTGTTCATTCGATAATCTTTTAATATCCAACTGTGTATGCTGACCAGTACTTACTGTTCTCTTTGTCTTACCTAAATGTTAATTCTCTGTATGCTGTTTTCAGACCATATCTTTGACCCTTGTATATAAACTGTGTAAATGGTTGTATTTATAAGAAAACAAACATACATGTTGCCTGGTATATATACACCTTCTGTACAGATATTTTTCATTCTTGACAATGGTTTTAAAATAAACCGAAATATTGAATCACCATGTATCCATGTTTATCGTTTATTGGAGTTGTAAGTTTACTCTACAACTGACCCTGATTGTTTATAATAAAAAGTATTTATTTTTTGATTCTGTGGACTGCGCCATTGTTTTATTGGTGTACATGACGAATGCATTCAGATTAATTAAAACCCATTATTTCAAGAAGGTGCCAACAGTCCAAATTACAAGCAAGGGATATAACCCAGTCATGCAGTGAGAGAATGGAAGTTTTAGATCGTATATGACTGTTTTGATTTCGAGGAGACACTCAGGTTGACCCACACAAAAGGTACAACAAAGATAAATCATTGCGCTACAGAGCTATTTGCCCAACGGAACAACCTTTGTGCTCGGGACCTCGGTTTAGCAGGTGACTTGATAACGTTTTTACCAACTTCTAAGAACTTTATATAGTATGGCGTTAAAGTGGCCTTGTTCATTGTTCATTCCACGCTAGATCGATTCGAAACCAATGTGAATAAGGGTAGTCGACAACAACCGGTATTGCTGGTAAGGCCAAAAACACCAGATCTCAATTCTATGTATCCGGTTAAAATGAAGCCTTATCTTAAAGAATTAGATTATAATAATTGGCAGTTGGCTCTAAACGATGTCAATCTTAAATTAATAATAAAAACACGAACTCCTGAGCTTCTTGGCACAGACTCTTACTTTCACGAGCTGTTACGTGGAGAAGCATAGGAGCTTGTGATTTTAATTTATTTTATAAATCCCATGTAGGAGTCTTAAATGATGTAAGTCGTCTTAAACAAAAAACATATAACTTAAAGTTGAGTTATGCACCTACTAGCTTTATTTGACATCACATAGATGGATAGTCTATGTTAATTGGCTCGTTGTGTGCCGAGAAGGTCAATTCGAATAGTGATTGGTTTGAATCGAATTTATTGGTGAGATTAACCACAGATTTCCATTAAATGCATTGTTTCAGATACACCAAAGCCAAATACTTTCAAAACCCCATCGGCAAAGTAAGCAAGAAAAAATAGATGGTAGTGTTCGCTCACCTTCACACCAGGGATTAAAGAGCAGATATATGTCGTCTGGGTGTTTATATCGGAATTTGTCAACTTCTCCCTGATGATTTTTGTGGAACGTTTCAATGAAGAGTTGATAGCGTCCTACAATGGCGTCAGCGGCACAGGATACCTTTACCGTCAAAGTTTTCTCCTCTGTTGAAAGGATCTGATAAAACCAACCGGAAGCTGTTCTCTGGTCTTCCGCGTGAGCCACAGGAAGTACTGTACTTTTGCTTTCCATCGGGCGACTTCCTAGAAAGCAGGTCAACACAAAGTTACTTGTATTCATAATGTATTAACATAAATTTTAAGAATTTGGAAAGTTCTAGAAATAGTGGTTTATTTTAATATTTAAGGAAGATATTTTAATGTAGATCTACATCGTGACATATCGGACAGATTTTGGAAGGTATTTTTTCCTGGTTGTCAGCTACTCAAATAGTGAATAAAATGGAAAAATAAGTTAAATATCATACCTGTGACAAACTTAAAGACGACTTCATCCTCTTGGGGTTGATAAGGCCTATCAAAGTGTATGGTCATGTCAAACGGTTGCCCTCGGCGTATGATGAGGTTCCCCAGCTCATATTCACTTGTACGATGAGCCTCCCTGTTTTCAGTCCGATGAAAATCAACCGACTTCGGTTTTAATTGCCCTTCTGTAAGTAAATTAGAACTGGTGACTATCAGCCTGACCCTTACAGAGAATGACCATCGGGGATTATAATGGTGTGTAGTTCGTTTCTGTGTTAGTTTGTTTGATTAGGGTTTAAAGTTGTACTCAAGGGTATTTCACTTATATGACGATGGAGGAAACCTCGTAAAAAAAACTTGCGATTGCCGAAGCCACAAAGCCTGCCTGATGGTCGACAGGAGGAGTCAAACCCGTGGACGGTACATTGAAGTAGGATAAGTAAGCAGACGTGCTAATAACTAAAGCACTGCAGTGGGTGCATGTGCGTAATTGGGATTTGACCCAGCACTTTGACCTAACGTCGGATAACATCAGATTAATTAATATGCATATATAGAGGCCACAAATAAGAGGACATAATCTGCTGGGAGAAACGCTACTCGGAAGAGGATGAAAAATGCTACTTTTTTCTGTTCATATTTTGTTGTGTTCAACCCAAAACATACATATTGAAATTCAGTTTTATTAAATAAATAATACAATTCGACTGGGTCAGTTTCTTAATTCAGTATATCGTATTTACTGAAGTGCAATCGACACTGGAGTCCTCACTCCTCCGTTTAATCGGTCAAACTGGAGAGAACAGACGTCATTCACAAAGTACTCCTGGTAGTGTCAAAGTTCAGAGAGTAATGAAATATCAATTGTATGTGTGAAAATATCTTGCTTTTACCTGGTATAAAAATAATAAATATAAATAACTGTTGAGCATGGTTTCATCTGTTTAATAAAGTTGGAGCCCAAACCGACAAAAGCTTACAGTGCTTAAAATCAATGATTTCTGTCTCACGAACATATTGTGCACATGTATACATGAAGTTAGCTAATGTCGCCGTTTGTTACCGTCTGAAGGAAATGTAAATGGTTGCTGTTGGCTTCCATATTTGTGTCACTGAAAATATATCATGTATAGATATCCCAAGAACTATCTCAATTTACAGCAGTATATCATTGCACAGACACGTTACGTAACAGGACGTGTTATTTTTACTGAAGAAACGTATGCTGTGTTTTCAGATTTAAGACAGTTTTAGTGAGTTCCTATGACCGGATAGAGTCGGAAATGTTTATCTCTGGGATAAACAGTAAATGCGGCCTAATGGCTATATTTTACGTCTCCCGATTAGTCTGTCAAACCCAGCTGTATTTTATGCATTTGGCACCCTGTAGCTACCAGCTGCTGATTGAATGGTTAAACAATGGATGTTAAGGCTATTATATATATATATAACATGGAGTATTTTACCTTTAACAGTTCTATATACATGTACACGAAGATTTTTTTGCATTTTGTCAAATTCGTTAATGTTTTTAAAATACGTGTGTGTGGTTTAGAAAGTGAACATATTTACAATATTATATATTACATGTTATAGCGGCAGAAATATACCGGTGATGAAATATGTTAACATTCTATGGGGTTTTTTTTTTTTTTGGAATATCACAATTTGGGTCTATTTCATTTGATTTATTTTGTTGTTTGTTTAATTGGGGTTTAACGTCGTACTCAAGGGTATTTCACTTATATGACGACGTGTGTTCCATTGCATACTGTTCTTAGCCTATATACGATGGAAAACCGGGAGGAAACGTTGTAAAAGCCAACCCAGCGATTGCCTGAGCCTCATCGTGTGAATCACTCATATGTACCCTATGGTCGACAGACGGACTCGAACCTGTTAACCGTACATCGAATTACGATTAACACACTAACCATTAAGCCACGGCCGCGGGCCTCATTCGATTATAACGATTGATTAATTGGTGTTTTACGCTGTGCTTAAGGGTATTTCGCTTATATGACGTATATGGTGTATTCCAACAATAATTTACACTAGCACAACCAAGATGTGAAGCATTTCAATAATGTTGGAAAGCTAATTTTCCTCCTGTGCTAAGTAAAGACAGCAATGCCGCTCTTAAAACAAACTGCCCTTAGCCAGAGGGCTCGATTATAACGATGAAGATATGTTGTTTTAATAGTTATCAACGTCTGAAACAACTCTTGGCAAGCGAACAGTGTACTTAAAAGAATTCCTTACCATCTTAAGTAAAAGTTAAGGAATATATTTCCCATAAAGCGAATATTCCGTACATTAATCTGAAAGGAATATGAGATGCAATCTGTCTCGGAGCACGGATTATCCCAAAAGACAATAAAGGAATATCCTAAATAGATTAGGGAAAATTCCTCATCAAAAGCGTTACGGAATTGCTTCCATAATTTTTTAAAGCTTATCTTTACAGAGTAGATCTTGATCAGACAAAACTCTAATCCTGCTATATTGTGTTTAGTAATGTAGTGCTCACTTTATCGGGCATTTATATAAAGTGTAGTTTAACGCGAAAAGAACGAACGCGGACTATGTCAAAATTGAACTTTGTCACAATATATCAACAATCGAAGCCAAAGACGCCAGCCAATGGTTAGTTAAGAAGTCAATTCGTGGTTTTACCTTCTTTCTCTTTTTTGAAGTGAGTAAGTTGCGCATCCTCCGTAAAAGGACTCTCCGGACAGGCTGCCTTCCTTCCGGTTAGATTTGAGCCGAGCAAGAGACCACGGATGTTTCCGTAAGCCGAGGCGAACTTCTCCGACAAGGTGGGCCTGTGTAATCAACACAAAATAATATAGTAGTTCAAAATTGTAATAAAACAGTGCCGGTAATTTAGTTCAGAAAATACATTTATAATCTTTGTATAATATAAATAGACGTTGAAATAGACTGAATGTTATGTGTGTCTACATTGTTTGGGTGATTTGTGAGTTTGGCTATAAGCAAGAGAGTGTCAGAATAATGCGCACTTCTGTATTCAAGTAACCTCCCGTTGGTCTACTCGTACTTCCTGTTGCTCTCAGTATTTCATAGAATCTGACGTCATGTAAACCGTGAATTCATCTCTCTAATTCGACTAAATCATAATAATACCGCCACCTCAAAGCACTCACATTGATAAAAAGACGTGAAGCACACAAGATTGAAAGCTAAAGATTCTATACCGGAGGTAGCTTGACATCACCTTGAAACTACCCCAGGAGGTAATTGAAAGAATCTAGCCAATAATTCTGAACCGTTGATTATAATGAAGTCAACAATCTGTAATTGCCACACCATGAGACAATGCAACCCAGATTCCGGGTAACTCAACCTTTTCTACATGCGGGTCGTAACAAAAACCTTATTCTAACTAATGAAGGATACAGAATAACAGAGTATGGATATTACAGCGAAGCAATTTACATAGAGGCGCATGTTCCATGTGTCCGGAAGTGTAATATGCTTAAGAAATGACAGTTTGGGGCATTTTAGAACAACTCACTCAGTTAACAACAAATAACAAAGAATCGTCCCTTATTTTGGGATAGGGGCAAAGCCACTCCCCCAAAACTGATGACGTAGGCTTTCTATTTGTTGTTAGCTCTAATAGATATGCCAAAAAAACTCAAACCTTTTTTTTCGATTCTAACACGTCATATAATTATTTTGTTTTCGTAAACTTTCAAATTAAGCACTTATATACCAGAATCTTATTTCTCTGTTATTTGGAACGGCCATTCTGCATTTTAACCTACCTGGACATGTATACGTTCTGATGGGTATTCCGAGCTAAGCAGCAGGACTGATCAATCAGTAGCCAATTCGAAGCCAGCTATTGAGTGTCATAGCACTGAAATAGTCACGACATTTGTTACATAACCGATTTTTGCCCGAGCATTTTTCTTCCATTAACTGTGTTTTGACTGAGGGTTAAATACGACGCGCTGGCTCTAACGCATAATTGCTATCGTGTCTAGTAACAAACGCTCGCGCTTGTTGATGGGTAGAAACGGGAGTTTTCAATGATAGCGGCGTCACGCTAGCATGATTGCGATGATTTTGTCAAATTGAATCTGCATGTAGGATCATATACAGTAACAAGCTATAGAGCTGCGGCCCGCCTGGAGCACAAGTACATGGAACATGGCCGCTGATGTTGTCATCTCTGTACAGCCGGTAGGCGGTGAGGTTCATGGTGCTCTAGTTATACGATGTTGATGGTACGATTGCGATGACACGATGCCCATGGCCTGATTCTGAACATGATGGCGAGTGTTTGTTGAATTGATTGGGGTTTAACGCCATGCTTAATTAGGGTTATTTCACTCACATGACGGCGCGCCAGCCCAATGGGAAACCTCCTCCAACACCACTGGCAACAAACAAAGACAGGACAGGACAAAAACAGGAAAATCACAGGAACAATACAAAGACATCACAAACAGACCGACTTCATGTTGGCCCTTAGCTCCGAGAGCACCAGGGCAACAGGAAGCTCCCTCCCAACCCTCTGCCACATGATGATGATGGTCTGACAGCGATAACGGCAAGTTGCATACATCATGTTGACGTTCTGTTAGGGATGAAATAGTGTGTATTGTCAGAAAGCGATGGCGTCACGTTGATGACACAATCTTTATAGACGGGGAGCGATGGCATGACATTGATGACACAATCTTGATAGACGGGGAGCGATGGCATGACGTTGATGACACAATCATGATAGACGGGGAGCGATGGTATAATGTTGATGACACAATCTTGATGGACGGGTAGCGATGGCATGATGTTGGTTGCGGAATAACGATGACACGATTTGTGTGGTCTGAAAGCTATGACACGAGACTGATAACATGGTATGCATGGTCGGAGAAGGATGGCACGATCTGGTAGCAAGATAACGATGACACGATAACACTTTTGGGTTAGACCGACCCATAAAACGACCACTCGACGTCCATTTTCATGTCAAAATCAATCATTTATCGGCAGTACCACACTCGCTTACAAAAATGTCTTCTGCGGTAATTAGGTCATACATATTCAACGTTATATGTTTTTCAGAGGCAGGTCTTATTTCTAAAGTTTTGGAACATCTGCACGTCGTATCTGTATAGACTGTATAGTTTATAAGATACGTATTCGCATCTACATCAAAGGTTGATATTCACATGTCAGGACACAGGTGCTCGTTACTGTATTTAAATGGCAAACGCTTGTTACATTAGTGTCTCAATAGCAATTACACTTATGGAAGCTTGAACGGTTGATTGATTTGATTGAATAATTTTATTGATTTTATTGATTTCACCAACACCAACTGTTTATAGAGTTACAGTAAAATATACAAATAAGCAAAATAATAGATATATACTGAGATCACATTTATGTATATCTGACCATGGAAGGCTTGTTTTATCCCTAGATGATACAAGTAATCATAATTACGGAAATAATAATTGTGGAACACTCAGTATATGGTAAACATGTGATTTAAACAGTATTTATTTCCGTAAAGAAAGGAAATTGGATTGGCGAACAGGCGTGGCCTATGTAAACGCCGT
>JAQQZZ010113135.1:0-15207 GCA_030265115.1 Mopalia vespertina | reverse complement strand
CCCCCCCCCCCCCCCCCGCCTTCACCCAGTGGGCTGACATGCTGCATTTGAGTTAAACCCCATAAACAAACAAACAAAACATTTTAGACACGATTATTTTTATAATTTTTATTTAATAATCTACCCAGACTCAGACTTCATTTTAATTGGTTGCCCCTGTTTAAGTGAAATACCCCTGAGAAACACATCAACCTTCAAGCAGATAATACATTTTTACATTGATATAACCTGTATTTTCCTCATCCATGTTGCTTATTTTTTGTTCAGAAAGCATGATATATATTTTAATGTAACTGCTGCATGCTTTCTTTGCTTTTCTATTCCTAACATAAAACAAATGATCATATTGTGATTGTGTAATTAGATCTTAAATAATTGGTGTAAGCAATGATGAAAGCTTTATGTATTGTGCGTATGTTGCTCAAAACCACTTTGATCTCAAATTCAATCTTCTGATTGTGGGCCATTTTTATTGGGAATGTTTCATACATGTACAGCTGGTTGTTGAGGAGAGGAGCTTGTTGCCCTGGTGCTCTCATATCTAACAGTCTACACAAAGAGGATCTGTTTGTGATGTCTTTGTGCTGCCTCTTGGAATTGTCCTGTCTTGTCTTTGTTTATTGCCAGTGACATTGATGGTGGGTTCCTTCACTAATACGGCTGACGAGCTATCATATGAGTGAAATAACCTGGCCTAATTACAACCTTAATCAATCAAACAGCCTAATTGAACATGTAGATTAAATCATAACACTGTTGTTTCCACAGGATGAGATGGAAGGAAGTGTTCACAAGCTTCAGGTAGAAAATGCCAAATTAGATACGGAACTGAAACATGAGCGACAGAAACTAGAACTTCTCCAGCGAGATCTTGATGATTCACAAAAGGTCAACAGATATTATTATTTGGTCATTGCAGAAGGGTGAAATATCCTTTCTAAAGTTTTTTATAATTTTTAAACAGTAAAATTTGTTTATATTTTAAACCAGAAGCATCTTACAAAATATTCACTTTCTATTTCAATTGAATTCGCTTTCGATATGACTTTATACATATATCTTCAATATAATGTAGATAGTATAGGTTTATAGCTGTTAGATTGTGGGTTGAACATGTTCCTTCCTAATACCGGGTAGCAGTATCTTCTGAATCCAGTCATGCTTGGGAAGAACATGAGTTTTGGACAGACCATAACACCTCACACATTAGGGTTGTGTCATTGTGACTGCTTAATGATGAAGAAAAACTGTGATCATATAAATGAAATACCCTTGAGTGCTGCTTTAAACTCCAGGGGCTGGATGCTCGAAGCATTATTAAGTTTAATCCACTATTAGATGACATCACGCCATGCTGAAGGTCTATCTCTAACCCAGTGTTAAAAATTTAATCTGGTGTTAGCGGCTAATTGTCTCTCGAGCAGCCGGCCCCAGAAAATCAATTAGAATGCTCACCTTTTTGAGTTATGAGTCCCATTGATTTTAGTCCGGTCTTTTTTATTGTATATGATTTATTCAGTCAATCATTTGCTTGTTGATGTAACAGGTTCGCAGTAGTCTGGAAGCTTTGTGTTCTAACCTGAAATCAAGTAACACCCATCTAGAGGATAGACTTGGGGTAAGTCCTTTTAAGCTTGATAACATTTACAACCTTTTCATTATTAAACTTATATAGCATTACTTTGTCTGTCACAAACAGAGTTTATATTTGGTTTAACATCATGGGTGTCCATTATGGGGGAGGGACATTTTATAGGTGAAGAATTAGATAAAATCGCCCAGCAGCTATGTTTAAAAACCTATAAAAGACTGAAATATGTTGTAGATTTTGGAAACCAGTTCCATTTTCAACTCCTCAAAATCAGGATTGTGTTGCTAACATTTAGGTGCTATTTGGTAATGAAATAGTGACAGAATCCACGACCATCCTTGTCCTGCATGTATCAAAATGTATTGATATGACTCCTAGACTTTCTGACTACATAACATTTGCATTTACCATGCTCTTTTCTCTTTTAATTGCATCAATTAGGATCAATCATATCAAACTGAATGAGAGAATGCCATAGTTAAATTTAGCTGAGATTGCCTGTCGGATCTTCTACATTGTAAAAGCTTACATCAGTACATGTTAGTGAAGAAAACACCTGTATGAAAGTGGATATTCCTTCTATAATTTCTATGACCGCTTTTCACATACAAAGCCAGTTAAATACACTTATCTAGAAAAAAATGTTTGGACTATGGTATTTATTTTGGACCAGATGTTTCCTTATCCTCAGATCTGCCTCCCACCATCCTATAGATATAGTATGTAGAAGTTCAGTTAGAAATTTAACCACATTTTTTTTCAAAATTAGCCCATTTATATTCTCCTCATATGTAGATAATACCATGTGATGTTATTCATTTGGGTTGTTAAGAAGTTGACATTACTTATCAATCCTTCATTACAGCTCATTTGTCAGCACCATCATCTGATGTAAAAATTAATAAAAACATGAATCATGCTTACCAAGCCTACTTCCATGTGTTCGTTCATGGGATTGAGTCTGTCTGTCCACCATCAGGTATATGAGTGAGTCACACGATGTGGCTCCAGCAATCGCCGGGGTGGTTTTTACGAGGTTTCCTCCCGGTTTTCGACCATAATTAGTCAAGAAACAGCATGAAGTGGACAATCTGTCATCATATAAGTGAAATACCCTTAAGTACGACATTAAACCCCAATCAAACAAGAAACACGAATGAATAATCGAATAGAAAGGAAGAGCTTTTATTGATCATATGAACTGGTTTGCTTGTTGTATATTTCCCCCACTCCTCCTTCCTTCATTGTTACCCGTGTTTTGGTGAGATTTACCCTGACTCTTTTCTCCACTGTTAGGAGGTGGAGGAATTGACAGTTGATCAGTTAGAGGATGTAAGTATATGTGTGATGTAGATACATCTAACTTGATATACATGTAGCATAGAGTTTGTTGTGTGATGTAGATACATCTAACTTGATATACATGTAGCATAGAGTTTGTTGTGTGATGTAGATACATCTAACTTCATATATATGTAGCATAGAGTTTGTTGTGTGATGTAGAAATGTAGAGTTTTTGTCTGTAGAATTCTATAATCTGTGTACAACTGGAGACAATTTTAACAGGATGTGCGTTAAGCATGGTGTTTGTGTTAGCCCACGAGACAACCAATGTCATAATAAAATACTTTATTCAGCTAGGATACTCCCAAAGAGACACAGTTGTTCCAATATATCACTTGTTTTTTTTTTAATTGCATAATGGGAATCTCAAAAAGTTGAAAAGGGTGCGTAGTCAGTGGTTATCTGACTTCCGGACTCTGGATCCACAGCCAATTAAATAAAGTCTGTGTCATCAAAAACCACCACTAGCACAATTGTTGTGGAGACAAAGATCTTTTAAAAATCAAACTACATCCATTGTCAATATTTTTAGTTTTCTATTGTGTGAGTTAATCCGCCATTGTACCAGCATGAGATCAATTAGCATTTTGCAGATTTTGCCATGTGCTTTTGTAGTTGTCCCAGTAGTGTTGTAGTTGTGCTTGTTGTCTCCCTTTGTTTTTACCTCCCTCAAGGATTAGTTGTTGAAGCCCTCCTAGTTTGATGACCTGTTTGATTACTGATTACATCCATTGTGAGATTATGTACAATTTGTTTTTATACGCCTGATGAAAATACATGTAGATCGTGTAATGGTATTACCAGCATAGCGTCTATCCGTCTATCCGTCAGGTAATCTGACTGGCATCCACATGGATGACTTCAATCTGTTTCGGAAGCAGAGCTAAAAAAACTATAAGGCATACCGTTATGAAACTGTGTGCACACATTCATCATTGGTTGTAGTTCATGTGCCTTTAAAATAAAGGCTGTATGGGTTATCTGTCCTGATGCCTTCAATTCATTTCTGTAGCAGAACTAAACAACTACATGTATAAGAGTTATCTTTATGAAACTTTGCACACAAGTACAACTAAGATAGTAGATGTCTCAAAGGGTTAAATGTCGTATTATAAAACACACCTATACACAACATAGTCTAGTTTCAGTACATATATGATTACCATGGTCTTGTTGAGAGTCGACTGCATTAGGACAGTTTATAAAGAGGCTTTAAATTCTGAAGCATCACTCCCCCCATCCCTCTGTTCTATAATCTCTCTCAGTTACTTGGGGGGGGGGGGGGTTACAAGGTTTCCTCTCGGTTTTCCACTGTAATAAGGCAAGGAATAGAGTGAAGTGGACAATCCATCGTCATATAAGTGAAATACCCTTGAGTACAACATTAAAGTCCAATCAAACAAACAGCAAAAAAAATGAAGAACCTTTTAATTCAGGAGACAATGGACTAGATAAAAGAAGCCTTTTGGTGTTATTGTTATTTACATTCTGAAACCAAAAAAAATGCACTCATTACATCAAAATTAATGCAATTTGAAATTTTAAAAATATTTAACTTATTTTATTAGTAATCCTGAGTATCGAAGCTTTCGGAAAATATAAAGATACAAATGGTTCAGAGCTATATTCCTCGTCATTATAGGTTAGACAAACTGTTTTCCTAACGATTGACCCAGAGCTCCAGCTAAACCTTAAAAGTACAGCTATGTACATAAACAAACTTGGCATGTTTAACTGTGTTGTTGTTGTTAGGAGTCGACAGTCACCCGGACCGCTCTCCACCAGGAAGCTGAGGATAACAAAGATTTGTGGGAAAAAGAGGTTTTATCTCGATCTAAACTCGGTCTTCGGGTGAGTGATAACCGGTTACATGTAGATAATTCTGTGAACTTTCTGGGGAACCGGTTATGATTGATCCCAACATCTTCCCAGGAAGTTACTGGGATGTTTCTGGGAAGATGTGTGGACCATTTCACACAGATCTTCATATTGAAGCATTCTATACATTACAACGTGATTGAACAATCCCAGGAAAATGTGGGTATTGTCCTCTGTAAAACCCAGGAAGATGTAGGGATTGTCCTCTGTCAATCCCAGGAAGATGTGGGGGTCATCCTCGGTAAAACCCAGGAAGATGTGGGGATTGTCCTCTGTAAAACCCAGGAAGATGTGGGGGTCATCCTCGGTAAAACCCAGGAAGATGTGGTGATTGTCCTCTGTAAAACCCAGGAAGATGTGGGGGTCATCCTCGGTAAAACCCGGGAAGATCTAGGGATTGTCCTCTGTAAAACCCAGGAAGATGTGGGGATTGTCCTCTGTAAATCCGAGGAAGATGTGGGGGTCATCCTCGGTAAAACCCAGGAAGATGTGGGGAATATCCTGGGTTTGAGATGAAGCTGTACCTTTTGTGGATCTGTCGTGGCTCACAAATAACCCGTCATCAAGTGTTACATACATGTATACGTCAATGCCATGGCGCACTGATAAGATGTAGACAACACATAACGAAATGGCACCAATGCTTGATGTGTTCCAAATGGCCACCTAACCCACTGTTGTTGAGAATCTGTGCTACCACTATTTTTGGGTGGGTAATGAATAGGAACAGGCAACATTGAGCCTATGGTTTCCCTGCATGCATGATGCAGGATGTTTGTGCAGATGGATTGTTGATAAGCTGCTTTGTTTCCAGTCTTTAACATATATTGTTTGCACAGTTTTGCATTACTTATTAACATTATTTGAATATTATGCATCGTGTTCTAAAAAACAAGAGGAAATGCATGTTTTAAATTATTAAATAAGTACTTTGGGTTTTGTTTTTCATATTCTGTAAGTGTTTGAGAAATACTTAAAAAGTTTAATACGTTTTCTTGTACATCAATTGAAAAGTTTCATAAATATTTATTAGAGTTCTGTTGAGTTGAGTTCTGCGATTTAAGTGTTAGTTATGGTTGTTTATGAGAATTATGTAATAAATCTGTATATTTTAATTAAATGCTGATTATTTCAGATTGCTCAACTTGACAGACAGAAACAAGAAGTAATGGCTCAATTAGAAGAGGTACGTTTTTTTTTTTTTAAATTAACTATAGAATTAGAACACTGGTATTGGAGAGGTTTTTTTGTTACTTTTTTGTATCAATTCACATTATATGTATGAAATGGACAATCTGTCAGTGTACAAGTGTTATCAAAGATACAGTAACAATCTATAAAGTAACCACAATATGAACATTCTTTCAAAATGAACAAGTTAATGTGTGTAAATCATAGTTTGTTTTTGCGGTGTTTTTTTTGCAGGAGAAGAGGCGGGTTCGAAAAGCAATCGAGTCGAGAAGACTTGTGGAGACCAAACTAGAAGCTGAAGTTGATAAGTAAGATTATTGATAAACAGACTTTGATCTGTATGCTGGCTATAGTTCTCCATCATTCTGGGCAGGTGGGCCCTTGTATTTGAACAACTTGCTGTGGCATGTGGCACTGTAAATATGATTGCACTGTAGCGTGTTGTGTATGATATGCTAACCACTTGTCATTGTTTCTTGTCAGTGGGACAGACTGGGGTTTCATCTACCCATTGAGATTTCAACAACTCTATAGACAGAAACCATAAGTTCAACTGGAGAGTTAAACATTATACACAAGTATTGTAATTCTGAAAAGGATAACTTCATTTTGACTCACTATTTATGATGCCATCATCAGGAGATCTCATTGTGTATTATAGACATACTTCATCACTTTTGTCCATCAAAGGAACTTGTTCATTTCCAGTAAAGTGCATATATAAAATTTGAATTGTGTCAAATTTTGCACATTAAGTTTACCAGGATGGGTTTTCTACTAATCCAGCTAATCTGATAGTGTCTACTGTTTTTATGAGCGTTAACTGTATCTCACTATGGAGGACATGTCTGACAGACTTTTATTACTGTTCTAATGTTTTCCATTTTCTTAATTTGTTAGAAATTCCCAGTTACAGAAAGAAATAGTTCATCTGAGAGCCTATCTAAAGTCTGCTAAAAAGAAACTGAAGGTGAGTATTGAGTGATTTAGCACATTGACACTCCATGGGATGTATACATATTTGTATCCAGTCTGTGATCCCTGGCTGCTGTTGTCTTCACGATATCCTGACACCGATATAAAGCATGTGCATGATGAGAATTTCTGTCCTAATGCTTGTGCCCAATAATACAATATTTGTGGTCAGACAAATTCAAAGCTTAACATTGCATTATTTTGTTGCATGATATTTCATGAAAGCAAGGCAGCATGAAGCTTGCACGTCATCTTTCCATTGATATAAAATATCTTGCCATTCTTCAATTATATTTATCCCATTAACCAGCTTTGTTTGTCTACCATTTTATTATTTCAGCTAAATAACATTGATGATGTAAGTTCAGTTTTAATTAAGTCTGGTGATGGACTAGGTTGTCTTTTGGTTTACTTATTTAACAATGACATTCAGTACAAGATTCAGCCTCTTCCTCTGACTATTGCAAACAGTTGTCTCAAAATCTTTGTAAAATATCAACCTGATATATAGAGGGCTTTAGCATGACGTGACATGGAACGAAAGCGAGGCTCCTTGCTTAACAACTCAGGCCCTCGGTGACAACAAACGCCATTTTGTTTCTTACAGTATAGCTAGAAGGGCGTATTTGCAACCCTATTAATCAATTAGAGACTGAAATATTCTTGAAACATTACATTCTGCTTAATCCATGTATTTACTTTAAGAAAAGTAATGAAGAAATTAATCTCTGGAACTTAAAACAAAATCCTCCTTGCCATACAAAATCTGCTAGAAAAATCGCTGCATGAGTGCAAGTCAGCCCTAGACATAATGATAATTCCCCCCACAAGTGCGTTTTTCAAAAAGCACGGGCTTCAAAGCTAAAAACAACAGAATCTTCTGCTTAAGCAAAGACCTATTCCCTCATTTTGGCAACCTACAGTACAACGTCAGTGTCCAAACTTTTAATAAAGACAAATAACTTTTATGTGTGATTTTGTCAATCGAGACCACAGAGCTCTATACTTAAGCATACATATCCCAGCATTGTTGTCACCTTGCAGCTGCTAGGCGGCCTTACTTCCAAATGCATACATGTAAGTACCCGGATGTCTAACGCCCTCTATATGTATTCAAGCTTTCTACAAGGTTTATATAAGGTTTACCGGTTATTCATCTTAATCTTGTACAATGTCACTTACAACTGCATGTTATTAGTTGGCTTCCTTGAAAGATTTTGAAGATTTTTTTTGTATTTTAAGTAAAAACATAGTTTGAAATTAATCACACTAACAGTTTTGTTGCATGAGTATTTGGTTTTTATTATTTTTGTTTCATTCCTTAGTTTAACATTGGCTTATGTTTGCTTTTGTCTGTGTTCTGGCTGCTTCAAGTATATATCTTTGTGTGAACCTAACAAGCATGTATTTCTAACATTTGTTTTCTGTTGTTTATTTCACCTTTACGTTCCATATCTACACCCTCCCCTGTGTGTTTACATGTAGTGTGACTCCACATGCCCAACTCTACCAGCATCTCACTCCACTAACACCTCCAACAGGTTTAAACAGGTACAAACATCAATTACAGGTCTTCATTTCAAATTTTAGAGATTGCACTACAGTGTCAAACAAGTTAATTGGTGATTAATGGGTGTCCCCTTATATTGTCTGCAATTCTGTTCAGACTGCCTTTCTATATCACAGAGGGTTGGGATGGAGCTTCCTGTTTCCCTGGTGCTCTCAGAGCTATTCTGTTCAGACTGCCTTTCTACATGTATATCACAGAGGGTTGGGAGGGAGCTTCCTGTTTCCCTGGTGCTCTCAAAGCTAAGGGGCAACACGGAGCCGATCTGTTTGTGATGTCCTTGTAGTATACCCTCTTATTGTCCTGTCTTGTCGTTGGGCTGGCATAATGTCATATGAGTGGAATAATCTTAAGTATGACATTAAGCTCATATCTAACAAACAAATCTTTTCCACCATGGTCCATAGCATAAGTAACATTACTTTATATATGTATGGAAGTTCTCTGTCCTGGTTTTGTCTAAGCTAATGGACAACACACACAAGAACCTGATTGTTGATGCGAGTTGCTCTATAAGTTTACCATCATCTTGTTGCATCATGTTAATCGTGTGCTTTTCTATGATGCTATACGCTACAATCAATTTTCACACCTGTCATATTGTGTGGAACTTACCTTTAGCACAATGTTAACCCTCTATCCAACAAACAATCATTGTGAGTAGTGAAACGGTATTTATATTGATTGAATTTATCTGTGATGGAAAGAGTAGTTAGTAATGTGTTTAATTTCCTCCTCCCCAAATAAAAGCTGAGTGAACTGCAGACTCTTCTCCAGGATGAGATGGACCAGAAAGATTTGTTACAGAGTAAGAATAGAGCACTGGATTCTCTGATCAGTCCGTCTAAGGCATTCTCCCTGGATAAGAACCGTCGACCCATGGATGGAGCGTATCTCTCACATAGGGTAAGGCCTCTCGACAGCATCATTGTGAACACAGGTGTCAGAACATATTTTACTTGGTCCAACACAACTGTAGGTTTATCAGATTATATAGAGTCTCTTTTTTAACTCACCTGGAAAGGTTTTATGGTTGTGTTAGTTAAGCTGTTATATACTGGAGTACAGTTTTCAGATAAGTTAAATACCCTTGAGTACATGTAAACTTCAAACACTAATAAATCAATCATGAATCAATTAATGCAGGTGTTTTTAGTGTTGATTTCCTAATACTTAGTTTGCTGTATCACCTGGCTTATAAGCCGGGTCTCGCTTTGCTCTTTGTGCAGTGAAATGTTCCCACATGATGGATAAAGAGCTAGTTACTAACATTTATTATAGTTGTTTAACACTAAAGTGTAGCCTAGTAACTAATCAGTTTATACATGAATATAATAACTTGTTAAAAAATAGAAGATGACCATTGTCATACCTGTCTACAGACATGCAAATTATTTGTCAATTGTAATTATCAACAAATTCAACAATTGTTCAGTTGCATTAAGATCATTTTTCTCTTACTTCTTCTTGGCCTGTAAGCAAGTAATAATTTGTATGACTTTTTTTTCTTTAATTTTTGCAAGACATTGAAATTATCTGGCTTCTATTAAAAAAAAAACTGTATTCTAGCATTATTCTCAGCGTAACACGTATGAAGATTTCCTAACACTGTTTGTTTGTAGCTGTCAGTAGAGAACGGATTTATTGATGATTTTGAAACTACTCATATTAAGCGTGAAATGGAGGCTAAGTATCGTATGGAGTTAAATCGTAAACTTGAAGACGTCAACCATTATCTAGAGGAACAGTCACAAGCTCGTGACCGACTCGACCATGTCAGAAACAACAATGAGGCCAGTCTTAAACTAGAAAAACGCAAACTAGAGGTATGTTTCTAAATCCTGATTACCACTCATTAGAGTTTCTTCTCACATGCCGGATGTATAGAAACTGATCTGTAAATATATGGTAATTAATGACTGTTAAGCAAAGCCAGCAAATGTTTTATCACAGAACTAACCAGATTTATTAATGATATTTTATTTTCAGAAAATAAAAACTCTTTATTTTAGTACCTGTTCATTCCCATTTTGTGTTTTGTTTGTTTGGGGGAAAATTAGTTCGGGGAGAGGCCTAGAATTAGAGGTATTAATGTTTTCTTGAATTCTGTCTGGTGATGGTTGGCAAACTGAACTTAGTGTGATATTCAGGTTTCTAGTAAACACATGTTCTCAAATAAATATAAATAAGAATACATGTTGTTCACATTTGATTGTCATCTACTGAATAATTATATTCAAATGGTAAAATACAATAATATTTGGTTTAAGTGATACTTCCATTTCTTTCTTTGCAAATAATTCTGAATGAGCAGAATGACACCTACAATAAGTTTGTGTGTTTTAAGATCGTCTTTTTTTAAAACCTTTATGAAACATTAAATGTATGATGGAACCCACAGTACCGGTATGAGAATTAACACTAAAATACTAATGTTTATGGTTCAATGATTTATGCTGATTGTTTCAATATTGATATCTGTTCAGGACGATGTATCAGAGTTAAGACTTAAATATGAGCAAGCCATGGCTGAGAAACAGAGTAAGGATTTGGAGGCGCGGAGATTTCGAGACCTATATGACGGTGAAATGAAATGGAGGATGAAACTGGGAGATCAGTTACAAAGATCAACAGAAAAATCATACGATTTTAAGTCAAGGTTAACGTAAGTCTTTGTTCTTCATATATCCGTAGTTAGTTCTGAATATATACCATTTTGTTGTCATATATCTGTAGTTCGTTCTGAATATATAACATTCTGTTCTGTCATATATCAGTGGTTAGTTCTGAATATATACCATTCTGTTCTGTCATATATCAGTGGTTAGTTCTGAATATATAACATTCTGTTCTGTCATATATCAGTGGTTAGTTTTGAATATATACCATTCTGTTCTGTCATATATAAGTGGTTAGTTCTGAATATATACATTCTGTTGGGTCATATATCAGTGGTTAGTTCTGAATATATACCATTCTGTTGTGTGATATATCAGTGGTTAGTTCTGAATATATACATTCTGTTGGGTCATATATCAGTGGTTAGTTCTGAATATATACATTCTGTTATGTCATATATCAGTGGTTAGTTCTGAATATATACCATTCTGTTGTGTGATATATCAGTGGTATGTTCTGAATAGATACCATTCTGTTGTGTCATATATCAGGCTGGGGTTAGTTCTGAATATATACCATTCTGTTGTGTGATATATCAGTGGTTAGTTCTGAATAGATACCATTCTGTTGTGTCATATATCAGGCTGGGGTTAGTTCTGAATATATACCATTCTGTTATGTCATATATCAGGGGTTAGTTCTGAATAGATACCATTCTGTTATGTCATATATCAGGGGTTAGTTCTGAATAGATACCATTCTCATTCTGTTCTGTCATATATCAGTGGTTAGTTTAACACTTTTCATAACTTAGTTTATTTTATTAGCACTCAAATGTTTGTCCACACAAACTCACAGGTCAGGACCAGTCCTTACAATCAGTTACCAAATCAGTGCTAGCATGTGTTGTCCACTATAAAACTCTCGTGAGAATACGATTTGTCATGATATTTTAGTTGTTATTATTGTATTTGACAGATCTGAGCAGCAGAGGAGTCGACTGTATGGCAGTGTCGGCAACCTCAACTCTACAGTAATGGGAGATAACCCTTACTTAGAGAAAAGTCGAATATCAAACCGCTTGGATGGCGATGATCCCCTGAACAGACGCCTCAAGGCCGAGTTAGACAGGAGTATAGCTAAACACTTAGAGGCTGGTGAGTGACAGGAATTTCTGTGGGGGCTTTCCCGGGAGATTGATTGATTGGTGTTTGATGCCATGCTTATGGTTTTTTCACTTACATTACAACTTTATATTCCAACAGTCATAGACCCATCAACACAACCATCAATGAAGGTCGTGGTCGCTAATTTACTACCCAGTTTTCCCCCCACAATAATGCTGGCCAATGATCTGTTATTGGGATTTAATCCTGTTGATCCAACATCTGATGATTAAATAAATCAATGTAATCATCCTGCAATCAGTGGGCCATAGCTGTGAAGAGTGAAGAGCAAAACCTAGATCAAAGAAACCGGATATGCCTTCATTTCAAGTGAACTGGCAAATACCTGGAGTATAGCCAATGTACCAACTTGTGATTGTGATACCGGAAGACGTTTGTAATGATGGGTACATAAGCTCTGAAAACGGACTTCATTATTTGTATATTAATATTTGACTGTTATATTTGACAGGTCCACATGATAATCTAAAGCCGATCATCCGCCACGTTGAGGAAAATCCAGTATTGAACAGTTCATTAGCCAAATCAAACGCAGACTATCTGGCAATACTCAAGAGGAAATATTTTGTCTAGTGTCTTTCGCTTTCGTTAAATCAACTAGAAATTGATGTCCTCTCTATGTGACTGTAAAGTGAATGGATGGAGTCGCCTATGATACATTATAACTGTTAGCATGAGGAGACTCATCGTGTTGTTATTCATTGTCTATTTACTGCCTTGTAAATCATCCATATGTACTTCCAAAGTCATTTAACAGCAACCTTTTATCATATTCTAAACGAAAACTGACAGGATTTCAATGTTACAAAAAATGGTAATAATTATTATACTGTTATCAGCTTACCTAGTGACAAAGGTAGCTTACTAAGTTCCTTTAATTTAGTTTATTGTTCACACTCTCCGTCCATATACAATAGAATGTCTGCTTTGCCTTATTTATTTGTTTTCATTCTGTTTTTTGTCCTATTTTAATCTCTGTTTGTTAATGATTGTGTTATGTTTAATCCAAAAACTCTACAGTTCACCACTTCAGTCTCTTCTGTGGGTGTATATTATTAAAGATGTTCAACTCAAGTGTTCTTATGTACAATATGAATTGTATATACTTGTACTTTATATCATTCATGATCTTGCCGTCAAAGGGACCCCTATACCACGCTGTACATGATCATTTATATTGTCATGTTTTTATTTATTTTGGCAATTCCTTATCCATGTTCATCAGGGTTGATTAATACCTTTCAGTTTCAAAAATGTATACTTTTATTTTTAGCTTGAAAGCCGTCCAAAAAGCTTTAATTGTTTTCATGTATTTTAATTTGACATGTGTACCCTGCTCAGACTGTGCTTTGATCCTGTTACCTAACTAAATCACACTGGGGAGATGTGATTGTGTTTTTATGTAATCACAGATACCAGTTTTGTCCAGTTCGTGACAACAGGTGCAGGATGGAGTAGTTGATATTGTGATACACAGCTCTAGTGTTATTTTTATTTACAGGTATTTTATAATCACTCTATAACCGTCCAAGCAAAGTATATTAAAAAATTTATACTCACATTGAATTTTAATATATAATATTTTGTCAGATTTAAGAATTGAATTCCAGTTTTAAAGATATATGCATTGTTCACTGATGCACTTTAAGAAATTAAACATGCAAATTGTTATGTCCTTAACCTTGATAACTGTAATTTAAGCATGAAGGCTGAACTGAACACGGCTGGCTGTTTATTTGGGATAGCCCATTAACCGTCGAATGTTAACACAGAATAAGTGTATTTTAAGATAATGCAATTTATCAGTGTTATAACCAACATGTATCTACATTGTATCTAGTCCTATAATTTACCTAGGTAACACTGCCTTGATCCATTATTTTCGTCAGTTTTATTATAAACGCCACTCAGATGAAATAGTTTTTATACCAGGGTGTTTATACCGTCCAGAAAACACCTGTTAAATACATTCAAGGACTTTTGTCAGAAAGAACTGTAAAGTTGGCAACGGAGAAGTACTGAACAGTCTCTTGAGGAGAAAAAAAAAACTGGGCAAACCGGATGTCAATGTTTTCTGTTGTACTTTTTTGTTGATGCCTTTAATTGATCCCAGTTCTGACTGTTTAAATCATGTTGTGTTTAACTTCATGGATGCCAGTTATTCTCGGATAACATGAGCTGTTGAAGTCTATGTTAGCCATTTTGTGTGTGATTTGTATACAGCGGAGATTTAATACATATTCATCACATAATCTTATATTTAGGACATTTGTACTTGTTCTATCCTGGAATTTAGTCTATCTACATGTTTGGTACTATTTTGGTTTAAAAATTTACCAAAGTGATATTATAAATATTATAATAAATATATATCATTACTATAGTATCGTTTAGTGTTCTGTTATGTTCTTTTACCATAGAATGTCAGCAAATAAATGATTGCTTTATAAGCTGTTATTGGGGATATTATCCAGGGGATATATCACCTGGTAAAACATCCACTTTCAAAGACTTCATGTACCCACATGGGATATTTGTTCTGCTGAAAACAGATATCCACCAGAGATCAACTGAGAGCAACTTATTTCTGTCTATATCAGTGGAATTGGTCCTTATTACTGTTCTCCATTGGATATCAGAGAGCCATCTATCTCTATGTCAGTACATTTGTTCCGAATAACATATACCTATTAGAGATCAACAGAGGGCAATTTATTTCTCTCTGTATCCGAGGCATTGGTCCAAATTACTAATCCCTAGTGGAGATCTACACAGTGTAATTAATTTCTCTCTGTATCAGAGGCATTGTTCCAAATTACTAATCCCTAGTGGAGATCTACACAGTGCAATTAATT
>JAQQZZ010113124.1:0-15208 GCA_030265115.1 Mopalia vespertina | reverse complement strand
TTAGTCCCCCCCCCCCCCCCCCCCCCCATACTATAGTAGTGGTGGACAATTATGCAATGGTGGACATTTTCTTTTACGGAATTTGGTGAAATGTAATCCATGCTTTGTCTGAATGAAAGGAAGCTTCAAGAACAAGTTATTCAGTGAATTTTTTTCTTAAATTACTCGGACTGTTCACAGCACATAGACGGGAGTATGAAAAAAATTATGCTATGGTGGCCATATCGTTTTACGTATTATTATGAAATACAATCCCATGAATAGGAGGAAGCTAACTTCCAATTTAATCTGTGAATTTGATGTCAAGTAATCATGTAAACAATACATGGGCGTGAATATCATAAAATTATGCAATGGCGGACATTTCGTTTATATTTCAAGTTAATCCGTGAATTTGTTACACCCAGTTACCATGTTCACAACATATACAGACATGGATATTGTAAATTATGCAATGGCGGCCATTTTGTTTTAGGATATTTAGTGAAATTCAATCCTATCTGCAGGAAGCTATATTCCAAGTTTGAATCTGTGAATCTACTCTCTATTATGTTCACAACACACACAGGCATGAATATTGTAAAATTATGCAGTATCGGCCATTTAGTTCTACGAAATTTGGTGAAATGCAACCCCAGCCGACGTTTAAACAGGGGGAAGCTCCTTACCCAGTTATGTTAATCGGGGAATTTGTTTTCAAGCTAGCGTGTTCAAAACATTTGTGAAGGACAAACGGAAGGAAGGAAGGACGGGCAGACACCGAATAGCATTTCTAAGTCCCCCCTATTAAAGTAGCGGTGGGAAATAACTAGACCTAAATGCTGTCTTACCTTCCCCATTTTCTTTTGGCCATGTTATATGTCAGGTATCTACGGCATAACGGGATGCCTGATTTGCTGGAAGGAAAGTAACAGTAACTTCGGTCGGGTCGTAATATAAATCCTTCTAGGCAGCTCCCGGCCTCAAAATCGGGTCCATATAGGTGCCTAATGGCATAAGGTCTCGGTAACAGTCATTTCAGATACTTTGTTGGGGGTATTTCACATAAACCAGCCATCAATATCCAAAAAGTCGCTTTTCATTTCAAACACTTAAGACATTTTCGCTACAAAACGAAACCTACCTCCTACCTAGAAGGATTTATATTACGACCCGATCGAAGCTATTGCTACTTCCTTCCAGCAAATTAGGCATCGCGTTATGCCGTTGATACCTGACATATAACATGGCCAAAAGAAAATGGGGAAGGTAAGACGGCATTTAGGTCAAGGAAATAACTAGGTTATAATGGTGAAAAACAGACGAACATGAAATGACGAACTGAGGAAGGATACATACATGTTTGAATGATTTTAAATCCATGCAATGAAACCAGTAAAAGTCACTTAACATAAATCAATGGTTTTGTCAAGTACAAATTTATTAAAAAATAAATAATACACAGGATAACGTGACATATGAACCGATATTGCATCTTCTGCACCTGTACTTCTGGTTTATAGGGAGAACTGACTGTTGTTGAGAATACTGGTTAACAAAGAAAGAACTAACCGAACATAACATAGTCTGGTGAACCCATCACCCAAGCTTAAGACAGCTGTCCATTTTCTATAGGACATTTAGGATATGATCGATATTCAATCCATACAACATAATCAATGGGATCAAAGCCATTGTACCTTAACACTACAGTTCATGCATCAACTGAAGCTAAATAAAACCATTTTACTGGACAATTTTTGCTTCTTCTCGGAATGACACGAAAGCCCTGGCAAACAAAAATACCTGTAGGAAGCTTCCGAAAAATCTGCAATTAACGCTTTTACCTGGCTTTATGCGTGCATATCTTTTAAGAAAATATGAATACTTACATTAGGCACAAAGGACACAAGCTATACTATTCCACTTATTAGTTGGTGCTTAGCACCATCTTTAAGTGTATTTCACTTGTAAATAGCCACACAAACACAACCGTAAAATGTGAAGGGTGTTGCTGTGTCAGTTAACTTATTAAGGAATAGAACAGTTCTGTGCTTGGAACATAGTGCTTTTATTCACAGGCTTTCAACATTGCTAGTTATTCGATATTCATTCAGAAAAATTGTGGCAACATATACATATCCATTAAATAGAGAAACAAAGTAATTCACAATTGATCAACAGTTTTGCTAAACATTCAAACTTAAAAAGTTTCAGTTCAATGAATGATAATTAAAATTACATGGGAATAAACAAAGTATGATAATTTGACATGAAATGATAAAACTAAAACAAAGGAAATAGTTGCAAAAATTATCAATACTAAAATCAGGCGCCATCTGGGCATTAATGGAAGGGGAAAAAAACAAGACATAAAAATAAAGCTCCACTTATACACTGTGCTATAATAAATGATAAAAGAAAGCAATTCTACAGTGTTGCACTTGTTGTTTAACTAAAGTCATAAACACCAAGCCTATCTGGCCTAAGTTTTCGTCGGACTCCATCCGTAGTAGTAGCACTTTACAAAATAAAATACAAGGTATATATGTATGTAACAAACATGTATGTAAAACGATAAATCTCAACACAAACAGAAGCTTGCATAGGTTGTCCACAGTATATCAACAAGGATTGCATGATTGTTACATTCAAAGGGAACAAACACATCATAGAAAACCATTCAATGGAGTTAGAATTTGCTAGTAAAATATATAATCGATAAAGTAAGTCAGGGATGAGGACTCCCCAATTCCTCCCCTCGTCAAAGAGAAAACTTAATTTTTTATAGCTAGAACACCAGGAACAGCCATAATAGTATATCGAATGAAAATCTCATGAATGTAAAGAATGTATGTACATTATAGAAGTGTCACTCGTGAGGGCATTAGGACATTTGCCCCCCTCGACACTCCTCCACCCACCCCACCCAATGCACACATACGCAATTACACCCTCTTCCAGCATCTCCACCCATCGATGATGCTTCCCTCTTCAAAGACATGCCTATATACTCTCACTCCACATATTCACAAAATGCAGCTTTTGCTTCCTTATTGGAATCTATTTCTCCGGATTCCTTTCGCTACATTAAATAATTGATTCTAAAAAAACTTAATTAAAAAAAAAAACAATAAATTTTACATTATTTCATGAAAGGACTAACTGGATTCATGTCATTTTACAAATAAAGCTCGAAACACTTGGACAAAAAATTTGACCAAAACACAAAGTTTGCATTATTAATCAACCATCTGATATTTAAAGTAAACAAAATCTTATCAAATGCATAATTGATAGTTCATTATCTGTATAATCATTGACAAAATATCTTCTTTCTTTCCTATCCATTTTTTTAATTGCCAGTGTCCCATCTAGCAGCGATATATAAGAGTAAGATGCCTATACATGTATAAATTATTGTGCTTATTAA
Source organism: Mopalia vespertina (assembly GCA_030265115.1). NCBI lineage: Eukaryota > Metazoa > Mollusca > Polyplacophora > Chitonida > Mopaliidae > Mopalia > Mopalia vespertina. The sequence continues at coordinate 11,796 of JAQQZZ010113124.1, read as the reverse complement.
CTAAAAACTAATCAAGAATTTCAGTGTAATGGTTTGTATATTGTAAACAGAATCAGAAATTTGTGGTATGCTAATTAAGTTAATTTGGCTTTAAACAAAAAAATGTTATGCCCCAGATAAAAATAAAAATTCACAAATAAGTGAGTGGTCAGACTAGTTCCTGACGTTAAGATCTTAATGGGCCCCTCAGGTTAACAATGGACAATTTAAAAAAAAACTTTCTTATTCAAAGGTAAACAATCAGAGTTCATGATTGTAAATTCCAATTACAAATAGTTAAATTTGAGCCTTAATTTAGTTATTGACAAGGTGTTGGAATTAATGGGATTATCGCAGCAGATAAGGCTCCCTATCTATTAGTTCATCAGAAAGACCCCACATTTTTAAAAGAGGACAATTCAGGAATGAAAAAGGTGCCTTGTTAAAGTTTGGTCAAGATTTTTAGAAATGTTTTCCGAAAAATACATTGCGTTTTTATAGGACAAAAATGTCTACTGAAATGGCACTAAGCAAAATTAAAAAAAAAGAGGCATTCATTTTTGAAATCTACTGAAAACAATAATTTATTTTGTGTTCTGAGGAATACAGCAACAAAAATGCACTGTATTTTTTTCTTTCAACATTAATTTAATTTACCGGTGCTTTCAAAATTATCATTGGATCTTCAACATTTCCATCTTTGTAATCTTGAGTATCCAAGCTTTCAATTATACTCACATATATAATATTCCAACCTATATTCTGTGTTATAATGGGATTAGAAAAATAGTTCTCAAAATCAACCCAGGGGTCCAAGCAAGGCCTTTAACATGTGATCATACTTATTCGATATCCGTAAATTCTATCCAAACTATTTTTGGAACTTATTATGCACAAGTACCACTGATAACGGATTTAATTCAACAGCGCATTGAGTCACCTACAAAGTCCATGTTGGCCTTGAGGGTTGTTACTGTATTCTTTTTAAGAACTTGGATTCTTTGTCTATCACATTATTACTGGTTACCATCCAAATAGATTGGACACTTTAAATTTAGTTGAATATTATTCTCACAGATTGTAATACATTACTCTTTTGCCTGGATGTGCTTGGTTTATATGAAGATAGACATCTAGTCTAGACAGTGTAACTAACTCTGGGCAATAAGGACAACGGTATCGAGCCTTGTGCATCTTTGTAATGTGGGCCTTCATAGTAGCCTCTGACAGAGTTCCAAAATTGCAATGGGGACAAACCATCTTCTTGTACATTGATTGATGACTAGAGCCCATCATTCTTGTTGGGGTCATCTGGCTGTTGAACGCTGATTGTGTCAGATGGTACCGTTGAATTGAAGGATCCCAGTTTTGGGGTGTTTGTAAGGTTCTATTACCAGAGCTTCCCTCATGTTGATTTAGTGGAGGTGTGCCAACAGCAGCACTAGGTAGCCTAGGACGGTTTGACACAAATCCAGGATTAAGATGTCTAGCTACTGGCATAGTTTGGAACCTTGAGAAATTATGATGCCCGACCATCGGAGACCTAGATCGAGGTGTGCATGGTCGCTCCATCAACTGATATGACCCATAACCACCAGGATAACCCACTGTCTGTCTTGGATCCTCCCACACTGGAGGTTTTGGTGAAGGTATAGACAGATTCAAGGGCTGAGAAGGGAAATCCCCTTTAGTGGGTGCCAGATTGAATACACTAAAAGCTTCAGGGTCGATGTCATCTTCCACTAGAGGTTCTGGAGTCTTCTGACTGTGTTTACTTAAATCAAGAGGAGCATCAGAAGTGTTTACAGGTTGTTTGGGAATTACTGGTGAAGACAGCTGACGGTCTGCGCCAATATTTGTGAAGCTGTGGTTTTGGTAAGGTCTAGGACTTGAACTTGGCATCACAGAAGGAATTTTTAACAATGGTCGAGTCACAGTGGTTGTTCTGGCAGTTGCCGGTATGAGAGCAGGTATGGTAGAAAGGCCAGGAGGGGTTGAGAGATGCTCACGAGAACTGAATTGCTGTCCAATTCTAGGATGAACAAATACTTTTGGACTGGACTGGATGTTCTTCACTGGTCTTTTTTCTACATGTTTTATACCTCTTGGAATAACCTGTCTTGATCCAGTCTGCCATTCAAGTGCCATGCCTTGCAAGGGTGAAAATCTAATGTTAGGGGAAATGGAATCTTTATTAGGGTTTGCAGCATTCAAGGAAGTTTTATTTGACTGATGAGACAAATTTGATCTTGGAGAAATAGAAACTGGAAACTGTCTGTCGGGTTTCTGTAATGTTGGCTGCTGCTGGAGATTAAAGATAGCACTGAGGGTAGTTCCTAATATCTGAGGTTCTGGGCTTTGTCTGGACAAATTTGAAGCTAACACTTCAGGATGAGCTCTGTTTAAAATTGTTGATGTGCTTTGAGTCAACCTAGCTAAAGGACTCACTGAGGATTCATTCTCAGTTTCTATCCCAGGTGCTGGGTCTCCTTGTTCTTCATTTGAAGTAAAACTGGTTTTGGTATCAAGTCTTTCTTTAGATTTAGTCAGTAAATTGTCACTATTGTCAGTTTTCTTGATTGGAAATATTGATGATTTCAAGGTTTTCTTCATGAACATTTGCCGACTGCTTTTAGATATTGTCAGAGAGGGTCTGAATTCACTTTTCTCAACACCAGAAGATCTGTTTATATCCAACAGAAGTGGAACAAATGCATCATAGTTTTTATGCTCTGATTGAATATGTGCGTAAGTGTCCTCTTCTACTTTACTAATACCTTTCCTACAATAAGGACACACGAGTAAACAGTCTTCACCATGTGAGGCCTCTAAGTGTTTGAGCATAGCACCAGCACTGGGTTTGTACACTGAACAATGTTGACACTTGATGCCTTCAACAACAGAACTATCCTTTTCTGAGGGAACTTCATTTTCTGGAAGGATGTGAACTTCCATAGGAAATTCACATGAGTCATGCTCAACTGCCAAATGTTCTTTAACAGCATGTTTCTGTTGACCAAGACTGAGTTTACACAATGGACAGGAGAAATAACACATCTGCCTGTGAATCACTCTCAAGTGTGTCAACAACAAAAACATAGAGGAAAATTTCTTATCACAAAGTTTGCAATTGCTGTCCAAGTAAATCTCGTCGTCAGAAGTCTTGTTGAACAAAGCACTAACAGCAGATTTGGCTGCTTCTAGAGAAATGGCCCCAGAATCTGTTGTGGAACATTCTTCGGGCACCGTTTCAAAAGACTCACCAGGTTCGTCCCGGAGACTCACAACATTGACTATCTTCAGTAATGAACTACAGTCTGTATCATCAATATGGACACCATCCATTTCTGTTTCTGTTTCATTTTCATTCGGAGTGTCTGTAGTTTCATCTCCCACAGAGGCAAAAGTCTCTGCCAATTCTTCAACTTCACGGGTGCTGGTAGAAAATTAACACAGAAAAGAAATAAATATGAACCATTTTAGTAACTGAACATATTATTTGATTGGTGTTTTACGCTGTGCTTAAGGGCATTTCATTTATCGAACAGGCACAATATTCCAACTATAATTGACACTAGCAAAACCAAGATGTGAAGCATTTACATAATGTTGGAAAGTTAATTTTCCTCCATTGCTAACTTAAGACAGAATTGCTACTCTTCAAACAAACTGCCCTTATCCAGAAGGCCAGAACATATTGGAAACATTGCATAAAGAATATGATTGGTTAGTTTGAACTATTTCAGTCATAAAATTTTGTTTGAGAGTGACCGGTGGTTTCTCTTACATGGCAGTATACCATTAAAATCAACCAAGTAAGCTACCTTCAGTCACTGGTATTAAAACAATGACTGGATACAAGGCGGCCATCTGACAATTATAAGGCATGCAAGGACTCTTACGCCCCTAAACATTTTTGAGAAGTGTTATTTATGACATTTTTTTTAAAATGTCCTTTTTCCTCAGATAGCAAAACCAATGTTAATTTTACTTTATGAATAACAGAAAAATTACTTTTTTGTAACTAAATTCCTATTAATTTTTTCATTCTCAAGTCTGTAAACTTTTAGCCTGAAGCAATTTAGGAAAATACACTCCTTAAAGTTCTATATAGTTCTATACGGACTGCAAGGCATGGGCCAGTAAGCGAAGGGTTCACAATTGTATAGTTTTAATTGACTTTTGTACCTGATCCACAACAGGGAAAACTAAACGTAATGAAAGCCCAGGTGAATGTTCATTTCACGCAGCTTGTTTAACATTTAAATAAGGTTCATTGTAAATAAACCTGATTTAAAAACTATCCACTTTTTATTATAAAACTTATCTGTTACATACAACCAGTCTTTTAAGATTTTAAATTAAGGAATTTCGTTTCTTAAACTTCTTTCACTCATATGACAGCAGGACAGCCCAATGGGTGAATGAAACCACCCTCTGTGTAATGGCAACAACAAATAAAACGACAGGACAATCAATAAACGCAATTAGTGATGTTATCCCCGACATTGGTGACCACCTAGGTAACAGAAAGCAGCTCCCTTCAAAAGCTTGCACCAGCCGTTTTGGGTTTGTTTGTTTGTTTGATTGGGGTTTTATGGGTATTTCACTTATATGACAACGTGCCAGCCCAATGGATGAAGGAAACCACCCTCGACACACTGGCAACAAACAAAACAAGACGGGACAAATACAGGACCAACAGGACGCAATACAGACACCATAAACAGATCGGCTTTCTGTTCCCCTTAAGCTCTGAGAGCACCAGGGCAACATGAAGCTCTCTCCAACACCCGCCCAGCTGTTTTGGGAGCAGACCTTGATCTACATGTTGGTAGCAGACAGCTTACCATGGTAATGTTTGTTTGTTTGATTGGGGTTTAATGTCGTACTCAAGGTTATTTCACTTATATGATGACACATTGTCCACTTCACACTGCACCTTGCCTTATTACAGTGGAAAACCGAGAGGAAACCTTGTAAAAACCACCCCCGCAATTGCCAGAGCCACAATGTGTGACTCGCTCATATACCTGATGGTCAACAGGTGGACTCTATCCTGTACATCGAAGCAGCTGGATTACTATGCGCATATGCTACATGTACCACTAAGCCACGGCCGCGGGCACCATGGTAATGAGTTTACAGCTTGTCAAATACAAAATCAGATCTTGCTGCAAGGGATTTTCACGGTGTCAGCTGGTCTCATTCAAGGTACGCAACACCTGAAGACAACAGTAGAATATGACTGGCAATCTTTTAGAACTAACCTTATTCATGAAATAAAAATACCTGTTTGAAGTTTTGCAGGGATCTTTTTCTGAGCTGGTCACCCCATCATCTGTGCACCGTTCTGATTCAGTCAAAGTCTCCACAACTGAAGTGACTGGAAGGGATTTTGAAGAAATGTTTTCTTCAGCATCTTCAATATCATCTTGTAACTCCAGTGCATTGATAGCTGGGACAGCTGTTTCAGTGATCATATCAGGTAGAGGACTTATGTCCATTTCCTCACCTGAACATGATGTAGTGCTGTCTGCCTCAGCTTGTCTTCTCGCCTTTTCACGATAGCACATAACATCTCTTGCTTTTCTAAAATGCTGACGAAAAGGTTCATTCTCACCCACTGATCTAGCATGGCTTTCTGAAGAGGACCCAAACATTTCAAAAATGTTATCAGACGTTTTTGAGCGTAGAGAATCATGTTGTGAAAGCTCATCCACTGCATAAAAACTCGGCAAGGGTTTGCAACTCTTGTTAACATCCTGACCAGGGTGGCTTGTTTTGATGTGCTGATGAATAACAGTCATTTTAGAAGAGAAGGCTTCATCACAAATGCAACATGTAAATTGTGCTTCATCAGAATGCATCAAGGTAACATGTTCAACCATTTTACCTCTATCATCAGAGCCATACATACAGTAGGTGCAGATGAATTTGCTTGTGACATTAATATTTGATGATAGCATCGTCTTTCCTGAAATTTCTGACTTTGAAACATCTACATTTCCACTGATTACAACAGAAACAATGACAGGAGCATTCGTTGGACTGTTTAACACAGATGATTCCATGGTGCCACCCTGTTCAGTTTGCAGTAAAACTGAAGACAAATTAGATTCCCCAGCTGCAGTAGTAGTGATGGCATTCTTAGGTTTACTAATAGATTGTGGAACAGATTTGACTATCTTTCTAAGCTTTTCAACAATTGGGTTAACTGCTGTGCTATCAACAGGCTTTGATGATGTGCCAAGTTCTTGGATACTAGTATTACCTTTGTCCACACTATCAACACCAGAACTCTCTTCAGCGTTTCCATCAGACACATGAGAATTGTCATCAGAGCTGTGACTTTCACTTTTACTTGGCTGCACCTTTATGGCCTCCTCATTAGGTGGAATACTTGTTTTGTCATTTATCACTTGTCCCGACTGGTTATTATCAATTTTGTCAAGGAGATTTTGCATTAGTTCAGTAATGTCTTTGTTCACAGAAGCAGCTTTAGTCAGGCTGCATTTTGGAGCATTGCTTGTGACAGGCACAGCCTCCTTCATGAGATCACAGGCTATTTCTCTTCTGCCGGAAGTGCTAGAAAAAGATACATTCTTATAAGGCACTGAGTCCTGCTGCTTTACGTTGATGTCAGGGGCTGGTGACACTTTTTGAGTATCGGACATTTGAAAGGCACTAATAAGTCCAACATTATCTCGGAGCAGCTCTCCTGAATGTTCCCTTACAGTTACATCCGGTATTTTAAGGTCTATAGCTGAACCATCCTGTAAAACAATCTGATAATGTTCTTTCTCATCCATGATGTTAAATTCGACAAACTGTCTTGATTCCAGAGGGTGTAATCTTGACTGATGAGACTCGTATGTCTCTCTATTAGTGTATCTTCTACCACATAGGGAACACCCAATAGGGAATGTTGAGAAATAGTTTTCATGCATATGAACATGCTCCTCTATGAGCTGAACAGATTCTGAACAAAAGTTACAGTATTTACACTTGTAGTTCGCAAACATTTGAAGAATTTCCGATGCCAGAACATCAGCCTCTTGGGAATAAGATTGAAATGGATTCCTCCTAGGTGATGATAATGGGTAGCTAACAGATTTTCTTGCAGATTGTGGGGATCTTGGGCTTAGTATTACTTTTGAGGGTGAACTTACACTTTGTAATTTGGACTCCATTGCCTGGATGATAGGTTTTTCAATTGAACTCTGAACAGAGACATCTGTTTCTGAATCAGAATCAAACCACTCTTCATCCTCTGATGAACTTAAGTCTGTCAGATCTAAATGTTTCACAAAGTCTGTTAACACAACAGAACATGGCTTACACATGTGCAATAAATCTGTGCTACAAATCTGTTTTTCATTAGGATCATGTGGATCATTTACGTCAACATCTGGCAATTTAGATTTCTTCTTTACTGACAAACAGCCTGGTTGTAATCCAAATCTTAATGCAATGTTTTCTAAAGGAGATCTTGAGATTTGGGGTCGTAGTGCAAATGTCCTGGCTACAGGCTTTGAAGTAACACTTTTTGACACAGTCGATTTCTCTTTCTTAGGTTTCTTTATTTTTGGTACAACAGATACAGAGGACTTCCAAGAACCAGTTTTTGTTATTTTCTTGGGTCTACCTCTAGGCCTTTTGAAAACCACTTGGCTTGTCAGTGAAACAATTGGTTTAGGTTCAATATGGAGTTTATCAATATGTTGTCCAGAAAGTTTGGTAAGGATAGTTTCATCCATGTCTACAGAACTACAACTTGGCACAGCTGACTGTTCAGAGTTGTCTATATCAACTGGCTTATTCATATCCACAGAAATGTCAGGTGCAGTGTCCATTATTTCAGGCTTTCCAATGTTAGTTGCAGCTTTCTGTGCATCTATCGAATCTGATATGTGGGCTTCAAGAGGAGACACTGTACAGTTTTGTGCTTGAAGTACAGGTGGGCTAATCATATTATCCACAGGTGATAAATTGAATCTACTAGTACTCTGTAGTGTAAGTTGCGGGGTTAGTTGTGGTGGCAAACCATGTGGGTCAGTTAGATCAACTAAAATACTAAGGGGAGAAGTTGATTGGGTGTTTGGATCAGAAACACTATACTGTTCATCTTTAAATGACCCCTCATTATCGCAAATAGCACTGCTGGATGAAAGCTTCAAATATCCAGAACTTGAATCTTCAGACGAGGAGCATGTGTACAGAGAATTACTATGTTTTTCAGTATCAGTAGGAGGTAAAATCTCATCTTTATCCTTTACCACATTTATTTGGTCTTTATAATTTTTATCCTTTTTGGGCCTCAAACCATCACTATGAGCCCAATTGTGAACTCTAATAGTAGCTTCCTGGTCATTCACATCCGTATCAGAAAGCTTGACTGGGTCTTCTAAACACAATACTTTTTCAGAACTATTCTCAATTTCAAGAGTAACAGGCTTTGTATAGTCTCCTTTCTTGATATTTTTGCACACCTTATCCTGGTCAGTAGTCTCACTATTTTTATTATCTTCACAGTTTTTGAAATCACCAATGTCATCAGATAACACATGTTCCAATGGTATTGCAATATCACTTGTTTTATGTACGGTTTCACCATCAGACACATTCCCAACATTCTCACTTAAGGGACTTTGAATATAGACTTCATCAGTTTCAAGCAATGTTTTTTCTTTGGAATCTGATACTATAATTGATGGGTCCGTATCTGTCAAATTTGCATCTAAATCCATGCTATTATCAACAGATTTTTTTACACTTTCCAATTTATCCACATGTCCACTCTCTGGACTAGCTTGCCCTGTATCTAGAATCTGTATTGTATTTGCTCTCGAAGTTAGAAAACCAGACAGACCAGTTTGTATTGAACCCTTTGTACTGTTATTGTCTCTAACACACTTGTCGTTATTAACTATATTGTCAACCAAATCTTTGGCAATATTCTCATAACTTGTATTAGTATCCAACATGGACTGACTCTTTTCATACAAAGTTGATTTAGAAATTTCATCACCTTCCAACATTTCAGAATCAGGTCTAGATTCCTCTGACTGCATAGGAGGTATAACAGGACTGTTTTTAGCATACGAATGTTCTTCATGAAGTGAACTCTCATTGGAATGTCCAGACAAGTCCAACTCATCCTCTGGAAGGTCAAAATTAGGAGTGTCAGATTGAATGTTCAACATAAGCTCGTCATTTTTAAAGTCTTGTTCTAAAACACTACATGTAGTTTGAATGTCATCATTGTGGACATCCTCATTAAAAATATTATCAACAACAAATCCAGGTATTAAAGATGACTGATTATCGACACCCATTTCATGTGTTACTTCATTAACACTATCCACAATTACCATGCTACAGCTTTCACTATGGGATTCATCTTGCAAATTAAACTCGGATGTCAATGTATTTTGATCAAACATACTACTAGCTTCAGTCGTAGGCAGCTTTGCTTTTTTTGCATATTTCTTCGATTTAAAGCTAACATCCAGACAGCCCTTGTAACTTCTTCTTTTACGCTTCTTCCCAACAGGACGATCTTTAAGAGGAATAACAGACTCTGAAGGTGAAGGAACAATGTCTACCACTGATGGAGTTCGTTCTGTATTCTCAGAAATTTGGCAAACAATTTGACGAGGCCGCTTTGGAGGTCTTCCCCTTTTTCGTTTTACTGGTTGAGTAACCAAACCGGTTTCACTTTGAATCAGAGAACCGTGTTGTTCAGTTTCATTGCTGTCAAGTCCACTACCAAGAACACATGCAGAAGAATTGATTTCCATTTTGGTTTGAACTTTAGCTGCTGTAGAGTCTATTGTGTCAGTCACACTTTTCTCATGTGAACTTTTAATTTGAGATGGTCCATAATTATCAGATGGGGGGTAGATTTTTCTTTTCATAGAAGCCTGTTTTTCTTTCCAAACTCTCATTCGTGATAAAGCTGAAAAAGATTTCTTCTGTGACAAAATAGAAATGGAATGATCTGAATATTGTTTTCTAAAATATTTCACTTCAGAATGTCTTCTCAAAGCTTTCCCCTTTGAGAACTTATCCGCCTCACTGAGAGGAAGTTTCGAGTCCGCAAACATTTTCCCAGGGTTTGAAAAAGAAAGGTTATTTAATTCTCTTTTTAGACTCTTTCCTTTTCTGACCGGGTTATCTAATAAATTAGGTGTGTATAAAGTATTTTCTTGCTCCAATTCAGTTTGCTCGCATTTGTTAATATCAGGAGCTGTATTTGTAGGCACCAGATCAAGTGATGAATCTAAACAGTCTTCAGCACGAGTGTGAGTTGATGTAGACGAGTCAATTTTATCTGGACCCATCTTTAAGTTAGTGGGCGAGTCACTGCTAAACTTATTTTGTGACACAGCTTTAGTGAAAGTTTTTATCTCTACACCAGGATTAGTTGGACATTTTTCCTCTTGAAAAGCTTCATCAGAAGGAATTACAGTTGTTTCAAAAGCATCCTTTTGTGTAGATGGGACATCAGCTAACTTACTGGTTGAAGGAACAGGACCTGAGTCAGCAGTTTCAGCACTTTGTTTTTTACGCCCCCTTTTACGGAAAACCGTTGGATTCACTTGAATATTATCTTTAATTTCCATATCCTGTTTATTTTCTTTGGCTGTTGTACTGGATGTATCATTTGTTAAGAATTCAATGTTAATGGGCTCTGTGATAATTTTTTTCTTTCTCCCTCTCTTCTTTGGAATAACTGGTAATGTTAACAACTTATTTGCAGTCTGGTTTGAATCTGTACTAACTACCATATCCGTCTTCATCACAGCCGTTTCTTCTCCAAGATTTGATGTTGGTGGTTCAGTAGTTGATGTTAATTTCTTTTTCCCAGGCTTTCGTCCACGGACACCTGGAGATGTACAGCCTTGTGAAATCTCACTTTTCTCTTTTGAAAGGCGACCAATGCTTGGGGAACGGACTCTAGTAGAGGCTCTAGCTACAGATGAGGCTCTGGGTAGTTTACCTCCTGTTTTAACACTGGCAAGGCTGCCTTGACTTCGACTTCTTGGCTTCTTCATAAGTTTTGCTCTCAAGGCGGGACTCTCATCACATCTTTGTTTCGAATGAAAGTTTACAACGGATCTAGCAGCAACAGAACTTTTAGTTGCACTTCTGGTCACATTGGACTGAAATGACCGTAGCCCTCTCTGAAAAGAGATTAAAAATAAAACAGTCATTAATTTATGAATAATATGTTGTCAAGTCTTTAATTTTACAAACAACCTTTTTATGCTTTCATTATTAAAAAGCCTTTTGATGTCAACAATACATTTGTAAACATCTGGATAAATATGCAATACAGCAACAACATTAAACTATTGTACTAATGGAGTAACTGGAGTAGACACAATTCAGGCTATATTTTTTCACACGAACTGTCGTTCAGGTTACAGTACACCAAAGAATTAACCTCATGATCTGTGTTCACGGTGTGTTCACCATGTGCACACAGTGTGTTCACCGTGAACACACTGTGAATTCACGCTGTTGTTGTATTGCTTCAAAACTACCAGAAAAAAGACAGCGTGAATTCACACTCATGCTGAGTGAACACACGGTGTCTTCACTCTCTTTGCTTTCCAGTTGATGTACATGCTGCAGATAGCTTAAAAAGTAGCAAAAAAGAGAAGGAAAACAACTGATTTTGATTTCACTGGGTTTTCCGAATTATTTAATTAAGAAGTACAAAGAGTTTTAAAAAAAAAATATATAACAATATACAAATGCTCTACGTCGTTAAAAAATTATTTCAAATGACCTGTTTGACGTGTGTCG
>JAQQZZ010113113.1:0-15209 GCA_030265115.1 Mopalia vespertina | reverse complement strand
ACTTAGCACTGGAGGAAAATTAACTTTCCAACATTATGGAAACGCTTCACATCTTGGTTGTGCTAGTGTCAATTATTATTGGAATACGCCATTGTCATATAAGTGGAATACCCTTTAAGCACGGCGTAAAACACCATTCAATCAATCAATCATATTATAAAAAATAAATGTGCTGAAAATATGTCTTTTCTTGCAAGAGATTCATTGAGATTAGATAGCAGATTTATCGAGGGTTTATCTTTATTGGCCTGTAAGTGAATCTTTTTCTTTTTCAAATCCTAAAAGCCGTTTTGCCTGGTCATTTGAAGTCTTTTTCTCTGAAATGTAAAGAGCTAGCTATGTTTAGTGTTTTGGTTGGACAGCAATCTGATGTTAAATATTGGTTAACCCATTTACGTCTAGTGCTGTTCTGAACAGAAATTGATGTTCTGTCTTATATTCACTGTTGTGCAATTCAACAGTTTTCTCTGCAGTTTTTTTATTTTCTCGATTCCTACTCTACAATACTGACATATTTATCTCCCCTTTTGACCACTGACTAACTCCATTAAATTATATTGTTAGTTGTCAATGACATAGGTGGCAATTTGGGTTATATGATTTACATATTTATCTCCCCTTTTGACCCCTGACCAACCCCATTAGTAAATTGATGACAAAAAATATTAAATAATTTGAAATAGTTGACAATCTTTATTCAGGTCTATACAAAGCTATTTGTATTGCAAACTGATGCTTATATTTGAGCAAAACAGACACATACATTGTATCTTATACTTTTTTAAACTGTCAATATGATGAATTCTTTCAGACATCTCGAGTGATCACAACACACCCAAAACAGGCTGTGTGTACAAATCTTGATAATGATGTTATATGGTGCCCAGACAACACTGATCATGAACACTGGATAAGAGATTTAGTGGTTAACATTCTCAATTCTGGTGTTGTTAAGGATGAAGTTCTGTCTCTATTGGAACCGGTTTGTAAAGTTAAGGTTAGTCAATCAGATTGAGAAAACAAGTATGAAACGTTTTTTTTGTGGCAGTTTTCTTTCCCATGTTACATGTTGATAAGCTAGAAGCTCTAATAGCTACATGAACAATTTTCATTAAGGACCAATCAGGAGATTCAACCTTTGATTTGATGGACAACATTTGCATGAGAAAGTTAACGCTCATTTGTGGGGATTCTCAGTTCATTGTGTGGGTAATTTTAAAGGTCATTTTTGTTGGACAGAAATGTAAGACTGTAATGTCAGCATAGAAGGAACAGTATCATTCTGAATGGAATTGATACATTTTTAATATGGTCACTTGTGTTGCACTCTGGCTATTTAGTATTATAAAATACAGAATACAGAAAGTATGCCGGGGATTGGGAGGGAGCTTCTTATTGCAACAGAAAATGAATTTTTTGGTTGCGTCCCAGTCTTTATATTAGTGGCAACGAGGGTGGTTTCTTCACCCTTTGGGCTGGCATGTCGCCATATGGGTGAAATAACGTTAAGTGCTGCTTAAAATCCCAATCACCCAAATAAACATAGTCATGCTGTCTTCACTTAACACTGGACACACATTAGTTTTCCAACGGGGCAAAAAAATTCATAGTTATTCAATTTCTGAATTTCCTGACAAGCTGCATTTTTAGGGCAAATACAAGCACTGCCATTACCAATATCATGTTAGGTGCTACAACCCCATCTTCTATATGCAAAATTCATTTTATATTTGAATTATTTCCCATAAGAATTCATTTAATCTCTCACTCTTCATATACCATTTTGTTTCAGACCAAGTTTTGTGAGGTTGTGTTACCCTACCTGGTACATGACATTTTACTACATAGTCCAGGTGCCAAATCTCAAGTGGTCTCCAAACAAATCAGTCTGTTCTTCACAAATCATTGTAATAAGACGAGTTCAAAATCTCTGAGGACTGATATCAATCCCACTAACAAGAGAAACACTGGTTAGTGAGGAAATAATCTAAGATTTTAGTAAATAATGAAAGGGCATGAGCATTTTCGAAATTTATTAAATTAGAAATGGAAAGTTACTTTGTGACGGTTTGTGAGATGGACATTTCTTATCTCATCTCAGGCTTTTCTTCAGTCTACCCTGTGGCTCAAGGCAGTGCATTATAAATATATTCATATTCCCTGTAGTTAGTACTGTGGGATCATTTATTTTCTAACAGAGCAAAACACTTCAAATTGTTGGACTCTGCTAAGGTGAATATTTACAATTGGAGTACATTACGGTCATATACATGTGAGTGACATACCGTTAAAAATGGGATTAGATCCAATTGATCTCTCTCTCTCTTCGGCCTTTTTTTTACTGTGGTCATGTGTTATTATTAACTTACATTTCCAAGGCTTTTGCTTAATCATTATTTTCTTTTCCCCAGGTGTTGAAACGATCTGTACAAATTGTGAATCTGTCAAAGTAGTGTTGTCCGTGGTTCAATATCTCCGTTACCAAACACGCTCCCATGACCGGTAAGATCCAGGCACGGTTTTACCTCCTTCCCATGTCTTTGTAAGGGCTATATGTTCTTCTGTTGTATCCTGTGCTCACCTCTGCAGGAACATTATATTTGTAACAGTGCATAACTTTTTTAATTTTATGGTAGCAGTGAAGGTACATTTTCATGTTTGAGTCCCTATTAATAAGTAAGAGTCTATTGACTACAAAAAGTTTGACTACACACTACATGGGCATAAAATGAGGCTCAAAGTTCAAAGTTTGATTACACAGAAAGTTCAACTAATAAAAACTTAATAACATCTTGATGGAGCACCCAAAAAAATTTAATATATAAAATGTATAGAAAAGTGTTTACATCTTTATAAATAATGAATATTTAAGCAAAACTATTTACAAAAGGGACTAAGAGAGGGTAAAAAGTATTTATAATGACTGAATATAGATATTATTTTTTTCCAGTAAACACACACCATTTGAGAATAATTTGTGGCTGGACTTGGACTACAGCGCGGTGGCTAAGGCTGCCTACAACTGTTCAGCCTTCTTTACATCATTGCTTTGCATTGAGATCTGGTGGGAAATTCAAAGGTAACCAGGTTCAGCAATTCCGGCAAAATTATAACCCCATCCCCCTCAACAGATGGTGGTTTTTTTTGTTTTTTTTGGGGGGGGGAGGGGGGGGGATATGGTGAAGGTATGGTGTACGTTACCTCCCCACACAAACGATTTTTTTTGGGGGGTGGAGCTTCCTGTTACCTAAGGGGCAATTTGTAGCTGATCTGTGTATGATGTCTATTGAGATACATCGTTGTTTTTGCTAGTGACATCAAGAGTGGTTTCCTTCACCCATTTTCACCCATTGGGCTGACACGCTATCGTTGGAGGGAAATAACCTTTAGTAAGGTGTTAAACCCCAATCAAAAACACAAATCCTATTGCAGATTATTACACACTGGACAAGAAGTAGACTGGAAATTCCTAAAATATGAATTCCTTTTTTGCAGAGGTAAAATTAATCCAATATTCAAGAATGAATCATAGCGGATTTATTCGTTCTCTAGGAACAGTTCTTGTTGCCTATTTGATATAATTTTTGTTTAAATTTGTATTTGTGACATGATCAGTTCAACATTTGTTTTAATGTCCCATACACATGCTTGAATTGTTCAAAATCACCAATTTGAAAAACAGCTTGCCTGGTTTACAAATCTGATGAAATTACACTAGGTTTTATTTGTATAATGTAGAGATACATTATTTCTTCCGCAGACGTCAGACTGTAAGTGGCAGGAGTTCCAAGAGGGAATCCTCATCTGGTAGGTCTGAGTCCCAACCCTCCCAATCCTCAGAGTATGACTCCAATGAAGGTAACTCTCTCATCATTGGCATCTCAACTTCAGGTGTTAACACCGAGGAGTTATTATTACAGACTTACCTGTCTATAGGTGACCCTGATGGGCTGTATGGGTGCGGAGCTGGCAGGAGAGCTGATAACAACTCCAGGTAAAAGAACACTTCTTCATTTTATCATCTCATTTCTTAAACTGTACCACCTTATCGTTTGTTTCAAAATCAAATCTGGGACACGTACAATGTAAGTGATATTTGAGGTAATGCTGATTTCACGGGATGACTGCTGATAAAACAAAACATTTGCCAGGCATGAGCTAGTTACATGTTATTATTAATGACAGAAGTCACTTATAGGAATTTCTGCCATATTACCTTCTTTGTTTGCCACCGATCCAACTGGTATGTATAGACCTTAAATGGGTGTTAGGCTTTTCATCCTTGCTTCTTTTGGTCATTTTCTCTGTCAAACACGTAACTGGTGAAATAATGTGGAACAAATGTTTCCAGATCAATCTTTGTACTCCAAAATCTGCTGAGTCCGCGTCTGTGGTTCAGTGATAAGCTTTCTCCATCCTTCTTCAATACACTGCTCACAGACTCTAGTCCCTCTGTCGGCCTTAAGTATATGTAGGAGTCTTGTGATTGACTCTGGCAATCCCAGGGGTATGATGTTAAACCCCAGTCAAACAAACTAACATCTACTTCTGTATTTTCAATTGATTTCAATCATTATGGGCTGCTTAATTAATAAAACTGTAGTTTAGTTAACATTTATATCAATCTTTTTCTTTTAACTTAATCTAACTACTGTTTTATTTCAGAATAAAAACCTATGAACATGAGAGTCAGTGGGACAAAGCAGCTGTGGCTTATTCTGTACAGATGAATCAAGCTGGCCCAGAATCTCCAGCTGCTTTCCTACAGGTAATCACAATCATGTGGTATTAAAATAAAGACATTCTCAGCAATCAGATAAAATTAGTTTGTAGTTGTAATTGGATGTTGCCTTTAATAAACAAGATGTGCTAATAATGTAATGGTTCAGTGTGTGGACATAAGTTGTTTAAATGTTAACAGCTGCTTTTGGCTTATTCCTATCTAGTCACACAACGAGCAATAAATCTAAAACCTACAATGATACTAATTTTCTTAATGTACAGAGAAAAAGGAAAGTTTGAATTCTAATTTGTGTCTGGCATTTTACAACGTTTTTTCAGTTTATCTTCCCAATATGATTACTTAGTTGTAAGTATTTCCTTCCTTTTAATTTGCTGGCAGGGGAGATAATCTATAATTCACATGAGGGGAGATAATCATTAATACACATGAAAAGAATTCCCTGTTTGCTCGACGTTTCAAGACTTTATTTTCATCATCAGGATGGACAGGTATTTTGACTCTTCATGATGTCAAAATAAAGTGTCAAAAGGTCGATAAAGCATTAAATTCTCTGTGTACACTACTTGTGTATTATACAAGATTTATCAGTAGACCAACAGGTTATAGCTCCATGGTTAGTTTGACTGACTGAGTATCTAGATTATAAAGACATTTACTATGAATGGTTGTAATATCCATATATGTTATTACAGGCCATGAAGAACTGTGGCTCATACAGTTTGGTGAGATTTTACCTGGACAAGCTTTCTAATGACAGCGTGAACTGTAACCCTGAATTAGAAGATCTCCAGTATGAATCTGCCTGGCGACTAAGATACTGGAATATGGACACACCTAATAGGTAAGGTTTCTGTAAAAATAGTGACAAAGCCTACAGAAAATGGCCATCTGGCTAATGACAGTAGGTCCCGCTGTCAATGTTGTCTTTTCTTAGCACTGCAGGAAAATTAATCTTCCAGCATAGCGAAACATTGTCATTGCGATGTGCATGTTTCTGTGGCTGTTGTTCAGTACACCCTCATCATGTGTGAAATATATTCAAGCACTGCTTTCAACAATTATCAGTAAATCACTTCAGAAAATGTTACAGTTGACTCTATGGAAAATTGGCTGTCATAGACAAGAAGAGTAAATCTACCTATATCTTGCCCGAATTACTTTCTTTGTGGACTTATTTGGTGCAAAAAGTCTGAGCTAGTTTATTTCACACTGGCATGATCTGTTGTTGGTTTTTTTTTTTTCAGTTTGGAGGGATCATCAACTGGCTATAACAAGTCTCTGTATTGTGCTCTGAAAGCCTTTCAGGAGAATCAACAAGGGGAGGTAATCACCAATGCCTGCAAAGTGGCAAGGTAATCTCATTTTATACTTAAAAGTTATTGACAATTGACTGTTCAAGAAGTACTGAGTAAGATTTAATACATGTTCTTACCCACATCTAAAGCAAGTGTATGGTAAAGAAGTTGGATGCACTGCAAAACATAAGTTACAATGGTGATCCATTTGTGTACATTTTTCCCCCCCTCTTCTTGCATATATGTATATGTAATTTTGTCAAAATATGTTATGTCATTTTCAACTTTGGATTTTTGTTGACAGTTTCATAACGTATTTTTTTATTATTAGATACCGAAAAAATTAGTTTCCTATTTCTTGTATTTTGTTAGATGTGTGTCATTGGATGAGATGAGGGAAGTGAGTTTAGAGAGTAGTAGATCTCTGTACCCTGTACTCAGTAACCTCACCAGCATTAACCATGTAGAAAATATACAGAATGTATCAAACAGGTATTCTTCAACTCTAAACTTTGTGTGAGTGAGTTCCGTGACCATGGTTTGTGTGAGTGGGTCCTGCGACCATGGTTTGTGTGAATGAGTCCCGTGACCGTGGTTTGTGTGAGTGGGTCCTGTGACCATAGTTTGTGTGAGTGGGTCCCGTGACCATGGTTTGTTTGAGTGGGTCCCACGACCGTGGTTTGTGTGAGTGTGTCTCGTGGCCATGGTTTGTGTGAGTGGGTCCCACGACCGTGGTTTGTGTGAGTGGGTCCCGTGACCATGGTTTGTGTGAGTGGGTCACGTGACAATGGTTTGTGTGAGTGGGTCCCGTGACAATAGTTTGTGTGAGTGGGTCACGTGACCATGGTTTGTTTGAGTGGGTCACGTGACCATGGTTTGTTTGAGTGGGTCCTGTGACCATGGTTTAATGGTTAGTCTGTCTGCTCACTAATCCTACTTAAATGCATATGGCGGGTGATTGGCTGGAGCTTCATGTTGCCCTAGTGCTCTAGGATTTAAAGGGGAACAGGAAGCCGATCTGTTTGTGGTGTTTGTATTGTGTCCTATTATTGTTCTGTATTTGTCTCGTCTTGTCTGTGTTTGTTGCCAGTGATGTCAAGGGTGGTTTCCTTCACCCACTTGGCTGGCATGTTGTCATATAAGTGAAATACCCTTGAGTAGGACGTGAAACCCCAATCAAACAAACAAATCGATGCACATGCTCAGGTTCGAGTCCGACCATGAGTGAGTCACCTGTGGCTCCGGCAATCGCTGGGGTGGTTTTTACGAGGTTACCCCTCCCTATTTAAGCAAGAAACAATGTCAATTGGACTACCCGTCATCATATAACTGATATACCCTTGAATACGACGTTAAACCCCAAACAAACAAATTGTGTGGGTGTTTGGTGCCAGCTCCCCTTAACCATGTGAGTTAAGGGCCAACATACATAGCAGTCCTCTTGCCAAGGGTAGTTTGTCTTGAGTGTAGCAACCCTGTCTTTTCTTGGCACTTGAGGAAGATAAACTTTTCAACAACTCAAAAGCACATTTTATGGTTGTGCTAGTGTTCATTATTTAACATGTTTTTTACAATAGATTTTGTAACTAAAAGTTTTCTAATAAGGCAATCATTTTTGTTTGGAACAAATCTTTTTTTTTTTGCTGAAACTCCTTTCTTCCACAATAACAGCGGACCAATTGATGCTCAACTTCAACGCCTTAAGAAATGTCTTTATTTAATCAATACAATCTATTTCCCAGGGAAGACTGTCTGAAGTTGCTGTTAGAGAAATGGTCAGTGTGTAATTCCAGGGCTGTGAATGAGTTTGAGTTTCTCGAGTCTTCACTGTCTGTACAGAGCTGTTTACTTGATGTGTTGGTGAAGAGGTCCGGGACAGTGGATAACCTCCTCCACTCTTATATCAAACACCTGGAGAGATTAGCAGCAAGCACTAGACAGGCAGGTAGATATGAGGTAAGTACATGTACATAGCCATCTTCTAATATTGATGGGGCCCACTGCTTCAGTTCAGCGGTTAGTTTATCATACGACTTATTCTCCTTTGATGTACATCTCTCGGGTTCAACTCCCATTGTCGACCCCAGGTGTATGAATGAATCCAACGAGGTGACTGTGGGAATTATGGGGGTTAGGTTTTAGCAAGGTTTCTTCTTGGTTTTTCCCCATATTTTAATAGGGCAGAAAAAGAAGTGGACAATCCATTGACAATAAGTGAAATACCTTTGAGTACAACTTTGAACCATAATAAAGAAGGACAGAGCAAGAGTGAACTAACCGTCGCTATATAAGCGAAACAAAGTCTGATATTGGATTTTTTTTGTGCATTGATGTTTTAAACAATTATTCAAGGGTGGAGTCTGTATTTAATATGGAATCACTCTTCAAGTCTCCTTGACAAAGTTTGAATGATGCTAAAGACCCTACTCTCCCAAAGGGCAAATTTGTTTGAAGACTTTGCAGCTAGTAAGGCAATTGTTTTTATTCTGAAAAGGTGTGCTTCATCAGGGGTTAAACAGTTTATGTTGAATCAACAAAAATGTCATTGAAAAAAAGGAACCGAAAGAATGAAGAAATATCAAATGCTACAAAAGCCTCTTACAATTGTATACAAACTAAAACTCTATTTTATTTGTTGATGTTGTAGTTAGCTGGTGACATTTTGCGTCAGATCCAGCAGTTACCGTTCACAGACTGTCTGGACTGGCAAATAGAAGAGGCCAGTCTCTACTGGGATAGAGGGGAACAAACTACTGGCAAGCACCTGCTCAAAGCATTCATCGATAAACTGTCAGGGGTAAGATATATAGTGAATATTGTTTAGTGAAATTTAAATACCATGCAGTGGGCGATTGGGAGGAAACTTCTGGTTGTCCTGGCTTCCTCTGAGCTAAGCGAAAACAAAAAAATAAACTGACATTTCGTTTTTGCGTTTACATCATGTGATTATCCTGTCTTGTCTTCGTTGTTGCCTGTGGTACCGAAGGATGAATGTCTTTACCAGTTGAACTGGAACCCTGTTATTCACTGCAGTGAAATAACACTTTTTGTAATTACTCTCTGAACTTTTGACCCTGTCCGAACTACAGTATTTTTTTTGAGTGAAGTCTGCACACTTCAGTTTGACAGATCAAACGGAGAACTCCAGTGTAGATTGCACTGCACCAAACACGGATAAAATGAAACTGACCAGGTGAAAAAATGAGTTGATATCTTAAATACAACAGAACAGCAAAAATAGAAACCTTTTTAGTCCCTTTCAATTAGCCATGCTTCAAGTTGTCGAATGTCAACAGCCTCGAGCTTGTGCTCTAGTTAAAATCGAATCACGCATATGCAAGTTTTTAGTCAAAAATAGTTCTTCTTATGAGGACAGATAATTTGAGAAATATTATGGCAACCTAATTGGGAAACATATAAGACATTTTAATTGTGTAAGATAGCAAAAACTGATATCATTTAAATGCATACAACATTGATAGCTGATCGGGGAATTTGACTCGGATTTTGATTTTATAGTTGATATGAATAATAAATAGAATATTACACAGGTAAGTTTAAATACCATAAATATTGCTCTCGTGATTGGTAGAAAGAATAACCCACTCGATGCTTCATGCCTCATGGGTTATCTCTTTCAACCATTCACTCGAGCAATATTTATGGTATTCAATCTTCACTGTGTAATATCCTCTATTTATTTTCTTGTTTATTATGTTTTGTTATTTTTTGTTATATTTTTGTTATTTTATTTTTAAGCATAAGAATTTCACTTCATATTACAGTAAGATAATAATTGTTTTTAACCATTCAGATGATAAAGAGGAATAGCCTTGAAGCGTCCCACCTCTACCCCCTGGTTTTAATGAAGTATGGTAACTGGTTAGCAGACACTCGATCAGACAGTCCTAATGTGATCATGGAGAAGTACCTAGATAAGGTTCATATAGAGTCTTTATTTGATATCTATAGAACAATTTTAGATGAGTGATAGCTGGTTTCATTACAATGACAGAGTTGATGGTATTCCTTTAAGTCAGTCCATACAGTACAGCATTGCTGTCAGGCTCATAACATGTTTGAGTGGAAGTTGAAAGATAATACGGCAGAAGACTATATGGATTACAACATCTCAATATATTTCTCGCCCATAATGCGAGAAGTTGTATTCCATATAATCTTCTGCCTTATTGTGATGCTCATGTTGTCAACATGATATTGCTAAAATAAATCTCTCTGACTGTCGATTTAAACTTGGTGGTGGCTCAAAAGTGATGAGCAGCAATTGGAATTGCATTTTGTACTCTTGGGATTGATCCAACATGGCTGCCATCGGCCATCATGTACGTCACACATGAACATGTTTTAACACTTGATTTAAAACTAGCGGAGTAAGTTTATTGTGATTTGGCAGTGAATGGGATTGCTGTAAGCTAAATGTAAGGAGATATTTTTCTACAATGAATTTCTCTTAAAATTTTATCTTTTTGGTTGGATTTTTAGTGAAGTTACTGTTAGGATCTCCTTTTGGGAAATTGCCAGCATAGAC
This sequence comes from Mopalia vespertina, assembly GCA_030265115.1. Lineage (NCBI taxonomy): Eukaryota > Metazoa > Mollusca > Polyplacophora > Chitonida > Mopaliidae > Mopalia > Mopalia vespertina. Next base: position 4,621 of record JAQQZZ010113113.1, on the reverse strand, counting down.
TTAAGGAACGAGATGTCTTTAGAATAAATTGATTAAACGATTTTAATCTTGTTGGTAGCTTCACACTGATGAAACGTACTGCAATAGGATTCTTTGTCATTTTCGTTACATGACAAACCTTCTTTTTTTTTCACTAATCAGGCTGTGAATTGGTTGGAGACTCATGGAGACCAGTCAGGGTTTGGGTTAGATGCTCACCTATCAGTAGCTCGCTATGCTGACGCTCAGTATCAGAACATTGTTAACTACATGAAGTCCAGCACATTTGAATCCAAGCAGAATCTCATGAAGAAAGCTAAAGAAGAGATGGATAAATACAGGAGACTGGCTGATAAACGAGAGTAAGTGTCTCACAAACTTCAAAATTCAAAATTTTAATCATAAATATTTAATGTCTTTGTGAGACGATATACCTAGATTTAGCTTGCAATAAGAACGATTTTTCTTTTAAAGAAACATATTCGGTTTACAATATGAGACAAGCATAGGTTTGTTTATTGATCAATTGTTATTGAGTTTGATTTTTGTTAACTTTTCCATGTAACATCATGTCATTAGTGCTCCATCTCTTATTAGTGAAGGCCACAAAATTGACATATTTTTGTGTTTCATTGAAGTCGTTATCTGAGAACTTTAGAAAAGCAAAGTTTGATTGATGATAAAGAATTATTAATGATGGAAGAAGATAGGAAGACGTTTTTACTGAGAGCTCTACAGAGCTATATCAAATGTCTGAAGTCTGGTGACAAGCATGATCTGAGGATATTCAGAGTTATTTCCCTTTGGTTTGATAATGCTGCAATTCCAGAGGTCACTGAGCTAATTATGGTATGTTATGCGATATATTATTTAACTAAAATTTTGAAGTGAAAATTTTTTATATTTTCTTGTAAAATTTTGTCTAGGAAATTAAGGTCTGAACTAAAGAAGATACATTGCTACTAAAAATGATCTTTAATAAGAAACAAGAATTCTGGTTCATTGATTAATATGGTTACCTTTATGATCATTAAATGAGTAAAAAAATCAATATGGATCAAGAATTTCTTTAAGCTTGTGAAGATATTTCTATCTCCTCCATGGAGTAGTCCATTGTTTAAAGCGCTCCATTTGTCCTTCAAACTTTGATGGTTTCCAAAATATATCTTGAGGACAGTTAAAATATAAAATAGTTTTTCACCAAACTTTATACATGTATGTACATCTATCAGTTACCTTTTGCTATTTTGACATTTGTACAGTGCTTACATTTGTGGTTTTCGGAGAATCGTCCAATATATTAAAACCAAACATTATATATGTTTCAACCTGGTACTTATATGGCCCTTTTCACTATTTTACCTTTCTACCAATTTGCATATTGCAATGTAAAATGTTGATATCTTGAGAATTATTCAATATTTTTTCAACCAAACCATATCTAATTAAACCAGGATACTTGTGCCTTTTACTATGTTTACATTTCTAATGAGAGTAATGTTACCTTATTTGTACATCGTTATCGTGCCAAAGGTCGAGGGTTGGTATGTGACAAACTTATTATAAAAAGTTAAATACGTCACTTATATAAAGTATTGTACTTATATTATAATGTTGACAAGATATTTACTAATTTGTTGACAGGAGATTTACCCTTCTAAAGAAATTATTAACAGTACATTGTAGTTTTGAGTTATTATCACAGTATATCCGTGTGAGTGTATAAGTTTACTTTGCTGTAGTTGACTATCTTTGTTTCCAGGAATCAGCAGATGCTGTGAAGTCTCAGAAGTTCCTCCCATTGATGTATCAGTTAGCAGCCAGAATGAGCACTACTTCAGTTCACCATCACCTATTCAAACCCACACTAGACAGGGTACGTCTCACATTCTCTCTATCATATTTTAGAATTGATGGTTTCTTATTTGTTGCGATTTCATTAACTTATAGGCTAACATTGGTTATTAGCAAGGGATTCTGTCATATTTAAGCTTTGCAAACAAATGTGTACAATCTGTCTGGTGATCAGTGGTGTTTGTTGTCAGTGACATCATTCCTTCAGCCAATAGACTGTCACTCTGTTGTATGAGTGAAATTGAGTATGGTTTAAAATTTCAAGCAAGGGTCCGATTACAACACTCCAGTCAACGGCCCATCTGTTACAAATTTGTTTGGATTCATCAAATATGGTATTTATGTTCCAGGTTGCAAGATGTCCCTTGTGGTTGTTGTTTTTTTTTTATGTGTTGGCCTCCAATTATTTCTGTAACTTTCAGTTGGTATGTTTGTTACTGACAATTATATATGATAAACCGAGGCTGATAAGTTTTTTGTCCACTATCGTAATATGACAGCTAGTGGGGATTGTAATAGACCTCTGGATAATTATTCCAGTTGATTAATGGTAAAAAAGAACTTAGTTTACCAATGTTTCCACAAATCTTTGGCTGCTTAAATAGAATTGGTCCTTTGCCAAGCGCAATTTGTTTGAATAGTAGCAAAGCTGTCTTTACTTAGCACTAGAGGAAAATTAACTTTCCAACACTATGGAAACGCTTCACATCTTAGTTGTGCTAGTGTCAATTATTGTTGGAATACAGCGCCGTCATATAAGTGAAATACCCTTAAATACGGCGTAAAACACCAATCAATGAATGAATGAATAAATAGAACTGTTGTGTCATATAAGCTTATATATTCATACAGAGATATAACAGTTAATCGTAATGTTATTTAATCTTTGTTGGAATCTGGAATAATTTGACAGTCAAGAGTTTTAAGTAATTTTAATGTTCAGAGTACAGAAATCTAAAGAGTGGTTCTTTTATTTTAGTTGCTAGAGCGTACAGCCACAGACCATCCTTACCAAACACTCTTTAGTATACTGGCTCTTGCTCATGCTAATAAAGACAGTGAGCCCCAAAGCCAGAGTCGAGAAGGGAAGAGAGGAAAGCTGAGAAAATCAACTTCAGATCTAGATACTCCTGATGAGGTAAAAGACTGTTATTGCATTTCATGTTTTGCCTTCCGGAATTAATATGTGAACAGCAGGAAGGAGCTGTTAACACTGTGTTAATGGGTTTTACAATCTGGGATGAGTATGTAGAGGGATTAGAAACGCCACTACCTTCGAATCAGTGAATGTGTTACTCGACTAGCTTGTTCCAATCGACCCATTGGACGAGTTGGTCAAACATATGAAGTCAGCTTAGAAGGCATGTGCAGTGTAGGGAGTGCCAGTTAGGGCTAGCTTGGCCTACTGAGCAGACTTAATATGTTTGACCAACACGCCCAATGTGTTGTTTGGAACAAACTAGCTGAGTAACACATTCAAGGTTCGCTAATTCAAAGGGTAGCGGCCTTTTTAATACGTTCTCATCCCAGCATCAATCCAATCTGTTTATGATGTCTTTGTATCGCGTGTTGTGATTGTCCTGTCTTATCTTTGTAGCCAGTGATGCTGTGGGGTGATTCCCTCACCATTTGTCTGGAACAGCGTCATACGCGTGGGATACGTGTAGCATTGTATATCAGTTGGAAATTGGTTGATCCGTGAGTTGGACGTAACCTGATAGAAACTGGATCTCAATTAGATTCCAGGCATTGTGTAGTGGCAACTGGATCTCGCTTAATTTAATAGGAAGCAGTGCTCACTGGGCCAATGGCCTTGATTTAGTGGTTGGCATGTTGGTTTTATACTAAGCTTACTTTGATGTACCGCTCAAGTCTGTTGGTCATCAAGTATATGAGTGAGTCACACAATGAGGCTCCAACAATAGCAGGGTGGTTTTTATGAGCTTTCCTCCTGGTTTTCCATCATATTTATGCACATATTTGTGTTTCAGGAGAGGGTGCTGGCAGCTAAAGCTATGGTGGAGAACTTGAGAGGTTCTGTTGTCGGTGTTATTTTAAGGGACATTGAAAAGCTATGTGTGGCTTATATTGAACTGGCTAACTGGAGTGTAGAGAAATACAAAAAAGAAACAAGTAAGTTTTAGAAAACACTTTATTGCTTAAATTTTTAAATATTTTTTTTTTAAATTTATTTTCACACTTATAATGGGGCCGTGGCTTAGTGGGGAGCATGTGCACTTACTAATCCTACTTCGATGTACTGTTAACAGGATCGAGTCCGCCTGTCAACCATCAGGTATATGAGTGGGTCACACGATGTGGCTCCGGCAATTGCTTAGGTGGTTTTTAAGAGGTTTCTCACGTTTTTTTACCATTATTAGTCAAGGAATAGTGTGAAGTGGACAATCCGTTGTTATATAAGTGAAATACCCTTGAGTACAACGTTAAACCCCAATTAAACAAACAAAACAAACACACTTATAATTTAAAACAGATTATAAAGACAATTTTGCAGGCTGAGCCCTTACAAGAATGGAAGCTCAGGGATAGAGAGAAATCAAAATCATGACAACCGAAAAAACAAATTTCGAATTGATTTTTTTTTTTGGGTCAGATTGAGTTTTGAATTAATTGAGACCCCGTGACCAGCATGCTGATTGAGTTTTTATATGTTTTGATAACGATGACTGTTAAATGCTAGAAATAACTTGAAATGCACAGATCTAAACTGTAAGACTATGTTACAGACTTTACAGTTGTGGAGATATGTCTTTTTTTTCTTTCTAAT
>JAQQZZ010113102.1:0-15211 GCA_030265115.1 Mopalia vespertina | reverse complement strand
ACTTAACAAGTTGAAATTTAGCACTTTAAATTGATACCCCCGCCCCCCCCCCCCCTCTTTATAAGCAAAATATCTTGAGAACTTCAAATGAAAATTATTTCAGAAGCTAAATCCACAAAGACGGACGGGTTATATCTGGGATGAGTATATACTGTGTTATACCAGACCCTCGTTATGGACAACAGACAGAAATCTTAGCATTGAATGACCAATCCTTACTATTCGACCTGAAAAAGGTTTTAAATGTGGCGAAATTAATCCTCATACGGTCTGGCACACACAAATAAAATTAATGTTTGAATAGATTCTACCCCCAAAATCCTCTAATATAAACCCTCTTTTGTTATCTTTTTTCGGCAATTCATTTTTTAAAATTCTCTAAAAAATATTTTTCTCTCGGTCGATTAAAGAAAAATTAAATCGGCATATTTCTATTCAAATACCTCTCTTTTTCAAAACTAAAAAATATATATATAAAAAAGAGATAATGAGCCAAGCTTTAAGGCATTGTGAATGTTCCAGCTAGCATGAGATTACCTGCATTTAGCAATGCAAGCCTTGCTTCACTTTATACAAATCTGTTGAATAAATGAAGAGAGAAAAATTTGATTGCCTTCACCGGGAGGTGGTATAAAGTATAAATATATTATGTAATTGCGACAGATACATACATTTATGCTTGTATTATGCAAATATTCAAGTCGACGGGAGATATAGAAACATATTTTAATCCATCCACTTGTTGTTGTTTAATATTATTGGCGCGTGCCGAAAACCTGTTTTAAGAGGGGACTTATATCATGAGATATATATTTATTAAACCCAATCATACTGGCCTTTAGATTAATTGAACTCCATGAATCATCTCATGCTCTAGATAAACGCCCAGAGACAAGTTTTCAAATAGATCTTAATCTCGAGTTGTGTTATAGGTAACCTATACAGACATTACGAGAGAATGTATAATGATCATTTACATGGTATATAACATATTGCTAAATATGTATCCAACATGATATCTGGTATGGGTTAGGCATAAATCAGCCTACAAACTGGTATTTCAGAGATATAAAAATTAACCAATGAATATATCCGTTAAAGAGAGTAAGTGTTACAATTTTTTTAAAATATTTTAAATTAAATATCAAATACCTGTGCCAATGTCATTTCAATGCATTAGTTTGGATGTTATTAAAAAGCGATGTTCCGTATTAAGATGTTTTATTTGTCGCATTTATGAATATCAATCTGATAACCCCCCTTAATGGCTACTTTCATTCATCATCTTAACTACAGCACTTAGGAAGTTGACAGTTATCACTTTTAAATGATACCCCCTCCCACCCCCACCCATCCCTCAAAAAAATAGATCGAGAACATAATATTATTTCAGAGGCTAGATCTGCAACGACGGACGGAATTTATCTGGGCTGATGATATACTGTGCTATACCAGACCCACGCTATTTTCAACAGACAGAAGTTATCGAACTCTTAAATTATCATTAAATAAATAAATGATGTATAACTGTGTTTAATAGTTAAATACATTTATGTTTGTATTATGCAAATAGTAATGTCGACGGGAGATATTTTAATCAGACCAACTACAGATGCTGTTGTTGATTAGTTTCTCCAAAATTGGAATGATTTGCCTAAAAAACATGATTTAAGACAAAGAAAACAAGAAAGACATACAGATATATGTAATTTTTAAAATTAAATATTAAATACCTTTGCCAATTTTCATCTTTTGAGGTACAGCAGTTCGTTTGTAACTTCTACGTTCTGTTCGTTATATAGATATTATAATTGTCCCTTTAGAATTGTGAACTGTTAACTGCTGTCCAACGTTAATATAGCTTACATCTCGAGAAGTGAGTGATGCTGAAAAATATTCCTGGAATCCTTAATAAATGTACATTTGTGATAATAAAAAAGCGTGCTACGTGTTCGCTAATATGACGATGTGTTCCAACAATAATTGACAGTAGCACAACCATAAAATGTGAAGTGTTTTGATAAAGTTCGAAAATAAATCTTCCTCCAGTGCTTAGTAACGACACGTTGTTCTATTCCAAGCAAACAGTCCTTATCGTGGGTTGTGACGTATCGGCTCTATTTCCATAAAGGTCAAATTATGGTATGATACTATTTCGTGCTTCAATATTTAACAGAGATTACACACTTGTAATATGCTTGTGATATTAGATGCCATAGGATTAAGTGAACTTGAAATTTCTACATGTATATAACTATATACTCACTTTTAAATTTGTTTTTAGAAATGTATACAGTGTTTGAACTTATGTATAAACAAACTCAGCTTGGGCATCGTATTTACGATATTAAATTAAAAATTTAGCATTGTCAATCTACTTGATAACTTTATTTCGTATTAATGTACGTGTTGTTAAATAATTTCCAGGACACGTTGGGTATTAACCAGGTTGAGTTGAGACTTTGGTATATTGCCTCGATCATCAGTGAATGTGCTCTAATAAATTATGACTGACTAGGAGTATTTTCGGATGGGTGCATTTATCCATAAAACCCCAGGTGTGATCTGCCATCCGTTGTAATACAACAAAGCCCTCTCCAACGATTTTGCTTTGATTTAAGCTGTAAAAACTACAAACAGTTTCCAAACAAAGATAAAGTCATGTATATATTTTGAATAAATGAAGAGATAAAAAAGAAAAAATATATGTGACATGAAACAACCGAAGCAAATATTATAGTGTACAGCTAAAACACACAGAATATGTTCTACAGCACACGAACCCGTCTAAACTGTAATCATAGATCTGGTCCAAACAGAGGTTTGTCTTATATCCATATTTTTAAGAGTAAACGACAGAACTCATATCCACATCAATATGCCTTGTGAGCCTATCAGAATGAGATTTATTCAGGCACTGAGATAAGGGGCGGGGTTATTTCTGCTCACCGCTTTAAAAGAAAAAATAACATAACAAAAAGCTGTAATTGAGAGTTATTGGCTGAAGTTGACTTCCTTTTTGTTAATAACTGCCAGGGTGATTTAAAATTATCCAATGATATTTCCACCGGGGCTAAAGAAACAGAAGCCGCCCGTGATTTCTGAATTATGTGAGCAGATAAGCTAGCCATTGAATTGCCCTGAAATCTGATTAATTTGGAATAAACGCTATCTGGACGATTGTAACGGTTACCAACAAGGTTTCCCCGGGCGTTTAGTCCGGAGATATTGCTTCCATCTCCACTAGATCATCGCTTTGTTCCGTCTTAAGGGATTTCTGTCCGGCCGGGTTAAAGCCAAATAACGGCAGGTTTTTATTTCTTGTGATGCGATAGCATGAGACTTCTTCCATGCGATAAACAATGTATTTTTGGAAAAGAAAATAAAAATGTTTATTCCAATAATCATGACTGTTTGAGAAAACATCGCCAAATGTCATACAGACATGCTTTCTATAACCAGTGTAATATAATGAAGACCAAGACACACACCAAAGGAATAAAACCAATCGGCGACCTGCTTTATGTAACAAACCTGTTTATCGATTACGCGATAAACCATATTAACTTCTGTGGTCCATTAGTGATATACACAATATACTTAACTTTTTTCTGACCAATTAAGATACTATGGAATACAAAAGACTTATGAGATTTCAAAATGACTTGTCTCTAAATAAAATCGAGGTAATGATTCAAATAAATAATAATTATATCCTAAACTTTTTTTTTATATATTCTAAACAATTTTGTGATTCGAACTCAACAATGAACAAGCAATAAATATATAATAATTAATAATTTCATAAATTCGGACGAACATTTTTTTCAAAGTATATACAACTTTTATTCATAAAAAGTATTTAAATTTTGAATATACCTTATACGAAATAAAGGTTCAGAAGCAAGTGAACGAATTAGAAAGTGCTAATTGAGAAAGAGAGCTGCACAAAATAAAGCTTATCAAATGTAGGCATCTTAATAGTCGTTATTTACGATTCTGTTGTTACATGGGTAAGTTTGCTTTTTGATTGGGCTTTAACGCCGTACGTAAGGTTATTTCACTCACACGACATCATTCCAGCCCAAGAGGTGAAGGAAAGCACTCCCGACGCCACAAACAAAGACAATACAGGACAAATACAGGAATTAATATAAAGACATCACAAACACATCGACTTCATGTTGCTCCTTAGCTCTGGGAGCACCAAGGCAACATGAAGCTTTTCTCAACCCTCCGCTACAAGAGTTAGAACAAAATCCTGCGCAGTCTCTAAAACCCTTCTGATTTGTGCGTATGTAAATGGTAAGGCAAAAAGAACGACAAAATACGTGAATACAACAGAATTATATGGCAGTTTCTAAGCTTGCGTGATAAAAAATCCTTTTTTAAATTCGTAACACTTATATTATGCGCTCTGGGGTTTGCTTTTTAATTCCACACCCTGTAACGCGTTTCGACAGTGATTTATTTGAATATTGAGGGTTCTTTCTCATATATTTATTGGCGTGAATTATGTTGGAATATGACTATTATATTTCAAACAGGTTCTAGTACAGACATTTCTACAGGCGGAGACACGGTCACTCGTACATAGTCACATCCCAAACTCCAGCAGTGGACGTAAACGTTGGCCACCTAAACCTCCCATCGCACCTACCCACAGTGTGTACTGGTCGATCTCAGCTCACAGGCTGAAAATGTTCTGAGTCGGTATTAGTTATGAGAGAACATTACAGATTAGCTTTGCATGTCTGGCTTAAATAAATAACAAATGAAAAAGAATTATAGTACTTGGAACACGAAAGCATCTCATATAATACGACTAGCAGTTTCCAACCATATTAATTGAATTTTTTTTTTGACAGATAAAGCGTTGAAGAATCGGACCAATTAGGGTGGAGAAAGCTGCATGCATTATCGGATATGCAGGTTATTCTCTATTCAATACTCATTTACTATGAGCGTGCTATAGGAGATAAAATAAGAACACTGGATTAACGAGAAGTTTCGAAACTTCAAAAAACTATATGTATACATTGCCATTCCAAATCACCCGGTATGTTAATGGTGAAATAGGTCTGCGATTTCGAACTATAGGCATGTGTGATGGCACTGTCCGACAGTATAAAATATATCCTGTTTTACGTCATCGGTTAAAATGTACTATCCATGTAGAAATGCTCTCAAACATTTGCATTATTCTTACCTAACAACAATGTAATGGATAACCATAAGACTATTTTGGTTCACGGGCACATTTGAAATGAAAACAAGATACGTATAAAAACAAAATAAATATAAAAAGACAGAAAAACAAGAAATTTGAATCTCCACAGTGACATGTTTAATAAATATGTGACAAATGTATGGCATTGGTACAAAAGCCTAGTCACGTGTCCTCAATATGTACGCTTTGAACAAGTTTACATAACATGTATTTACACACATCAATATATACATATGAATATATACAACAATATAAATATTGACTGATTTTGATATGTATGTTTCAATTGTAATAATATTTATCTAATTTAGTTCATCATAACTGTGCATATATAGACAAATTATTACCATTTTAACATTTATTTAATCGTTTTAGTGTTTCAACCATCACTACATACATAAATGACATCTATACTATAGAAGCATAATTTTGAGAAGTTTTCAACGACTTTTTTCTTTTAAGTCATGCTTCGGATGTCTGACTATTGATAGAAGCCGAAACATGCGTCTGACGATATGAAGTAGTTTACAGAATGTTATCAAATGTGTCGTCATCTACGCATGTCATTTGATGGTGTACGTACTTTGCGATATATAATATATTGTAAGTTGAGCACAAGTTTATACAGATGAAAAATGTTTCAGATAATGACTAAGAGCTGCACGTATATAGTAAGCACAAACAGAACAGTTGACCATAAAAATGCACACAAGCACCAAATACGTATCCTTTACATTAAAAAAACGTGTAAAGAGACACTATTGCAAAATTAAATTTGAAAAAATCTGTCCTTTAGATAATGTAGGAAATGTAAGAAAATAACAAATATTTATAAAATTTTCTATTTATTTTAAAAAATGAAAAAGGAAAAGTGTAAAAGTATTGAGGAGTATTGGATGTTAATGTTTGCTTGCACTTTTGTCGTATTATAGTAGTGATGCAAAGTCCGTTTCCTTTAAACAAAATTCGAAGTAATTTAGAACAGAATTTCAATGCATATAAGTATAAATATAAAACATCAAAATTTGTTCCAATACAGAGTGTGTCGCCTCCAGATTTTTTCAGAAAATCTTATTTGATACGCCAGCCTAGGACTATGTTCTTGACATCTCCGGATGCGTAGATCTATATCGGCAGTGGAAGTAAAATGACGTTAAAAGTTGTGCTTTTCATCGTTGAAGATAACGATTTCTTGTTAAATACAAATTTTCAATATTCACAAAGCTCGTTGGAATGCCGTAAACCGACTTAAGGTGAACTTGTCGGGCTTGAACTGGAATCGCTTTCACCAAGATGTCGAGACAGTTTTAATGTGGAAACGATGTTATTATTTAAGGCTAACCTATCAGAGTCCTTATGTGTCCATATGTTGTTTCGTCCGTTGGCAGCACTACTTTCGTCCTCATCTACAATAGAGATGTTATCCGCTTCCTCCTCTACGCACACGTCAATATTATCCGGGTCAGAAATAGTCCGAGTTGTGTCTACCGCAGTCACAACACTACTGCTGGCCTCCTGATCTTTATACCCTGGTCGTCTTAGCGTTTCTTCTTCTCTCTTCTGTTTGCGCCATTTCGCTCGTCGGTTTTTAAACCAAATCTATCAAACATAATAAATACTGTTTTAAAATATATTTATATATAATAAATCCGTCAGTTACCATTTACCATATCCGTTGGTGTGATAACGTGCGTTTATTATCTATCCTGTATTGAGGCACCGTTACGCTTCTATTTTAAATATAAGTAACAATGCAGACAAAGGTGAAAGACACTGCCTGCACTAAACAACTTCTACCATTGATTCATCTGGCGGTCACATTCGATAGAATCATAATGCGCCACTATAGCTTTGGTTGAATGTCTATTTCAAGGATAAACAATTTTGAAACTTTATTTTTAATACGTTTGCTCACCTCAACACGTTCTTCCTTCAGGTCTGTTTTCATAGCAATATCTTCACGGAGAACAACATCCGGATAGTGTGTCTTCTGAAACGTGGCCTCGAGAATCTCCAACTGTTCTTCGGTGAATATGGTCCGATGGCGCCGTTTCCTCCTTTGACTAGAGAGAAGATCAGATGTAGGAAATCCTGCTAAATGAGGATACGGTCCTGTGGAAAAACAATAATAATTTGTTTACACGAAGTTAAATAAATTTTAAAACATTTAAATGAATAAATGCGCAAGTAGATAAATAATTAAATACGTAAATAGATAAATAAATAATAAAAATAATAAAAAATAAATAAATAAATGCGCAAATAGATAAAATCAATATATACGCAAATAGATAAATAAATAATAAAAATAATAAAAAAAATAAATAAAACAATAAAAAATAAATAAATACATTCTAAGCGAAACTAGTTTAGATATATTTACATCCATGTAAAATGGAATAAGCGTGGCTATTAATGCTCTATGACACAGTTTAAGTATTTTACGTAACATATTGACTACATGTTCGGGTAAGCATATAAACATACTATTTAAAAATGATAAAAAGTCACATTTATTCTTTGAAAAAAATACTCAAAACAATTTATATTGATTTCGTGTTTTGTGTTTTGAGTTAAAAGCATACGCCTGCCAATACCTGTGTAACTGAATGCTCTACAAATTACTGAGTGTAAGGTGCCGATGGAAAGCTCTAGCAATTAAGCCATGTTAACAAAGGTCAAGGTGTTAAGGAATTATAAACAAGGGTCTGGAATACCATTTCACTGAATCAAACAAAATTTCAGTATATTCGATTTACGAGTTCCTTTTATAAGATTGAAGGTGACCGTGCCTCCGAATTCAACCCCTCTTTCCGACGCAGAATATTTTCTTTTGCTATTTGTTTTAAAAGGTAGACAAATATTTATTCATTCATCACTGGTATATAAGGTTTTATTTATTTTTTCATTAAGTTGAATGGCTTTTCATCTTTATAAGAGATTTCATTGCGGCCTCTTTCGTCTAAAGCACTTGTCTTTTTTCACAAAGTCAAATTTGGTTAATATACCTGAGAGGGTTAGCTCTTAAAACCTCTGAAGATAAAAGCTAGGCTAGCCAAGTAATTTACAGAGGGGGGTGGGCATTATGTAAAATTCTCTAATGAGCGAGATGACTAATTTTGATTTTATCTCGAGATGCGTTTGTAAAACAATTACCAAATTAAAAAAGCAGTGTCACTTCAAAGAATAGCGGTGTGTTAAGTTGATGCTATCTCTAAAAGATGGCCCGCCATTAATAAGTTAACTAAGATAATAAGTCGGATATGACCGACTTGCCGTTAAAGAGGCTCGAATAGAGAAGGTTTCTTCTTTCAGGATTACCGGTCAGGTTATCTCCAGACCAAATACAACATCCTGATTTACCGGCTAGTTTAATGATGTTCTGCACTTACATATGTAATTTACAGATAATGTATGCTTAACTCTCAATTATTAACAGGTGTGAAATCACACCTAATATGTTAATGTAAGATTTATTTTCCGATCAGTAAGACTACTTACATTATATACACCTCTACAGTTGAATAAATTGTTAATCTCTGAAATGGGCGCGTCAGTATTTTGAACTATTAGGAAAATAACTTGACACAACTTCAAATTTCACTGTCGATTTTACACACAAAAAACAAATTGCAGTTTTCCAAGCCAATTTGTCCCATTTGGCTATTAAAGATTTGAACGAAACCAATTACAAAAAAGAAAACATTACATATAACCAGATTTACATGATTTTGTCGGCCTTAGACAAACGATGCTCTTGAAATAAATGGTAAAAGAAATAGTGACACGTATTCAGCTTATCTCATTGTAGAAATCATCCGGTATTTTTTTTAATGCATCCGGTTTTTTCATCAAAATTTGACATCTTCTAAGTTTATCTACTTTGTGTATTGTGACAGAGATTTCATCTCAGTATGGGGCGATCTCAACCTTTTAATTCTTTGAGAGGAGGAACGATCCTCTTGAACCAGCTGCCGGAGGTTACCGAGACGGTGCCGAATGGTTTCTTCCGGAAATATTTCCGCCAAGATTTCTTTAGTATTTTATTATAGCTGACACGCATTTTCACCACTTTTCGAGTAGGTGTCTTTTCATTGTGCCCTGTTTAATGCCTCTTTAATGGGAATAGGTATGGTCTATGTTCAATGGTGTGTTTGCTCAAGTAATGTTGTTGTATAGACAGAGTATAAAAGATTGGTGATCTCCAGCTAGGCCTCTTGGATGTGCCTTTGTCAGGCTGGAGAGCCGGGTTTGAGGTAGGGTGACGTTATGTACACACGGTCGCGCGCCGTCTATCTCAGGGGGAAATGGAAAAGGGATGATTGTAAAGTGGCAGAAGAAGAGATTAACCCCCTGTGGGATGTCCTGCAAGCGTTAATCCTATAAGCCACTGGAAGCCTAATCTTCAATAGAACAGAGCTCAAATCATACGAAATAAAGCCAATAATGCTCTTGACCCTTTGGTGTGTTTTTTGACAGTAATGGATTTACCTATGGCAGTTTCCGGACACGGGAAGTATTAAAATGTAGATGTCGTGTACGAATGCCGTACTATAATCACATTGGTATTGAGATAAATTACAAGTTATGATCTAACCTAATCGTCTTCATAGTTTAACAAAATTATTATAATCGTTACATCACTGGAATGAAGAACCGACTGCCACACCCTTTATGGAAATCTTAATCTGATTGGAAGTGTTTGAAACATTATCGATCTATCGTTTTAGTTATTTTATTAATGGAACTGGGGAAATACTATTTGACACGGTTTACTCATGGACTTAAATATATAATATAAGTCTTCTCTTATGATCTACACACATCGTGGTTACTCTATCGTAGTGTCAATCTGCAATACTGAGAGATCTTTTTGGACTGTACATTTAATTTACAGACTTTTTGAATTAGTGTCTGTCTGTAATCGGTACTCAACTATAAAGAAATATCCATTATATTATAATCAGTCAATTGCAATATTTTGGTATAAATGATTAAGTAAACGTAACAATTATACTGATATTTATTTACAGAACCAAGAAATATTTGGACACTCGTCAAAAAACTTTCATTTAACAAATATTCTTCCAAACCAAACAAAATTAGATGTTAATTTTATTTAATGATATTCTATTCAGAGAAAGGTGCTAAGGGCTGTATTACGTGGTGTGTATATTTGTATACGTCGAATAATTATCATGAAATCATGGGAAAAGAGTCGTATTAACAATTGTCCAAATACCTGAGAGACATTTTACATTTAAGAGTTTTAAATTTGATTTCATGTCGTTCAAACTGCGATTAGGTGTTTCTATTCAAAAGTGTGTGTCTAAGTGTAACAGAATATTTTCAAAATTAAGCAATTCAAAGAGTTATTTAAATCATTTTTACCATTATTTTGTATGGATTGTGTCGGACAGATCTTTTTAGAACAAAAATAACAATAAAATAAAATATTCAAATTTGTAACTATTCTGATATTTGAGTGAATTTCCAGACAAAGACTTCTTCCGGAAAGCTGTTTTAATAATGTTTTAAATTAATTACTCCTTAAAAACAAATTATTTGTGAACATTAAAATAGAAGTTGTTGTTTACGGTAGTTTTTCTTTAAAATTAAACTTTTTTTCTTAGTATGAAAATAAATTAATATATGTGTAATAAAATGTTTATTGACTGTTAATATGTATCTGTAGGATATAGGCACGTGGCACAGAGCAATCTACCAAATGTTTGGTATATCTTAATATTGATATATCCCATTAAAGAGAAAAAGTAGAAGATTTGAGGGGAATTGTTTTTTTTTTTACATACACGTGCTATCCACAAATATTACCTTTATTTGATGTATATCTGGTATAAGATTTAAAGCGTACAGGATTAATAGTCAGAACACACGCATTCGTTTGATCCCAGGTAAATTAAAGCTACTAATCTCTTCTTAGTTCAAGCGAAAAGATATAATTTACAATGCAAAGAAACGTTGATTATTTTTTTTCGTATCAAACTGTGTAAAGTTTCGTTTTCTGATGTTTACATGGTGATGATATCGATAATCCGTCCCATTAGTAAAGTTTTTACTGCAAAAGGGCTTAAGCAAACGAAACAAATTTAACCGTCGATCTAAGTGCGAATTTAATTCCGGCAATAGGATTAATGAAGAAGATATCTTGTCTGATCTTAAATGAAAGACGGATTAAATGAGCATAAAATCTGATCACTCAAGTTGAAAGAGAGAGAAGACGGTGGCTTCATTTGACCAACAACAGCCGGGGGCCTCCATCGGCCGTATTCATCAACTTTATGTTTAATATCAATTTAGCATTTCTAAAAGATCGTTAAAATATTTGATTGGGGTTATGAAACATATTATACAACACAGTAAATCCCTTTAAACCAAGGAAGAAAGTTACAAAACAATATTACATAAAATAAATCCACATGCCAATACAATTAGAATACTAAAATTGCTTCTTACACTAAATATTTGAAAATAATACTGGTGAAAATATTAATATTTGATTAATTAACATATGAAAAAATGTAAAGCGAAAAATGTTTTAACTTTTCCTACTTATTTTACTCAATATTATCAAAAGTTATAAATATTTAAACATTGTAACTAATGGGAATAGTTACATAACATTTTTCACAATAATTTATTAAATAGCTAACTTACCGAGTCCGTTAGCTTGATGTGGGAGGTATAGTCCAGCGTAGGGCAGGTACACAGAATATGGAGAATAACGATGTAAGGACATTAATGACGGGGATAACATTCTGTTATGAGGGGTTTCTAGCCTCGATGATTCGCCACTCAATCCTGAGAGTAAATCTGATCCAGCATTTTGTCCGTAACTCCTTAATAACTGTTCTGTTGTTAGCGGATAAGGTAAGTTCAAATAAGGTAGAGTCCGCTGCTGAAGTAAGGCACTATGAGGGTAATGAAAGTTTATGGGTGACCCAGGACTCCCCAAAAATTCTGGTTTCGGCCGAACGACTTTTCTTTCCTCCATACCTTCTTCAAATTGTCGCCCACCTCTCATAGCAATTGAGAAAAACGAAGAGAAATCTTAAGTAAAAGTAGAAGCACTGTCCCTGCAAGACACAGTCGTGGAAAAACTCACTGTATGTTCCCTGATGGGTTTATATAGCCACGGTGAGGCTGCGTCATTCATAGACTAATCCAGTAAACTAAGTTAACCCGCTTTGAGAGGATAATTGTCAGGTGAAGCTTCACCTTGTCTCAGTAAGCTTGACTTTATCCGATGACGAACGCCGGTTATTGTCAAGGAACCTGTCGGAACGTCAAAGTATCCAGGTTGAGGAGCAGTTGGAGGAGACAGTACTAGTTGATATGTGTTCTCAGCGAGAATGAAGACACGGGTCAGACAACCTTGGACTATCACAATACTAATACCAACTGGATGTTTATACGAGGCGCATGCGCACCCGCTGTCAATCAAGGTAAATTCTACTGAAGACCAATGAAAAGCCGCCGATAAAGAGGCATTGAAGTGATTACCACTCCCAATACATTAGACCTCAAAGGTGGCCCAACAATGGAGGCGAGAAGAAAAGCAATGGACACCCACCAGTGATTTACTGTACACAAGACCAAAAACACACAGAGTTTAATTCATACTTTTGGAGAGGCCACCATAGTATCTGTGCTCTCCAAGATGTTATCAGTCAAATGAATACAAACGGTGAAAATAGGAAGGCTTTCACCAATATATAAATAAACACAGATTTCTTTTAAACTGTTACAAACGCTCTGAATTTAGAATTGTCCTCAGTTTCTATACAATAAATCTATCATATTGTCAGATATAGCGCATCCTCAAACTTTATTAAGAAATCTAGGTGAGGTTTGAAGAATCCAAATGATATTTCCCGTACAATACGTGATTCAGAACGGCTGACACTAATTGGGGTTAAAGAATCTAGAAAGAGAAGAGTATTCTTTGAATTGATTTAAAATAACTATGAGACAAGATGAAGAATGGATTTGTTTATTCTTGTATTTATTCAATTACCTAGTTGAGCATATTTAGGAGGATTTGTTTAAGCCTATGCTTGTCCGGGCTGAGGCTGATCGATAAAGGTGTGAACTCAGACTGACTTTAAAAGGCCTGTTTGAATAGTCAGGTGCGAACTGATTAGTTAAGTTTGTCTGATGTCTACTCCACGGCACACTTATCCCGGTGACATGGACCTCTTCACGGACTGACACCGCCAGTACTTCCAGTATTATCACTGGGGATAATCCCGTACTGACATGCTCATGTATACATAACATATCATACTATAAATTGTGCTTTCTTTGCAGGTGCGAGAAATTCTATTCAATATCACTGTTTCCGTATTAAGCTTTGCTCGCTTCATTTCGGCTGTCAGGTTTAAAGTAACTTTACCTTAATACAATTATAACAATACGCAAATCCTCAATTGGTTATTGAGTTTTTTATTCTTCAATTTCTTTCATATCATATGTCCCCAACAATGGCATTGAAAACCCATGGAAGGCCCATGCCAAGATTATCCTAACTTAATACTAATAGGATCATCTTTATAATACCTAAACATGACAAGATATATAACCTGTGACTAAAAAACACTTTCTGAGATCAGACATCTTTGTGAGAAATACTTAAATTTCATTAATTAACATATTCAGAATAGTCGGGATAATTTATTTACAATTGTATACCAAAAAGCGAAATTTAGAAAATTTAAATATTGGAATGTTTTAAATGTTTATTAAAACGCACCAGTGAAATTTATTTTCAAACCAGTAAGAACATTTGCAAAGTCATTTATCGAGAACGAAGAAGGTTCGTGATATTTCTTTAAAATACGCAAAGGTAACGCAATGGTGGATTAGCAGATTCTGTGTGGGTATTTTTTTACTTTAATTAACCACATACACTCGTCTTAAAATTGTTTGCCTAAAGACTGTCAGCTCATAGGGTAAAGTAGATGTCGACGAGCAATACTCCCTATCACACTGGTTATACCGTTACACATATACATCTTAACTATACTCAATATTGTGAAAACAAGTTTACAGTTATAATCCAGTTAAGTGGGGTTTTAAAATGGCGTCTTCCTCTGTGCATACTCGAATCGGTACGTATTTTATATCAGAACTAGGATCAGACTTATTTTTTGTCTATAGCAGATTGCAAGACTTAACCGCGTTTCATTTAACCCTAGGTGCAAAAAAAAAAAACAAGGGATACAGGAAAAAGCAATATATGAATTACAAAAAAGTAAGAGATGTAGATTACGACAAGGACCTGAAGGTGCCCCTGTTTAGAGAATCCTATATTGTTTCGACAGCTACATTAAAGAGTTTTATGTGTAAAGAATTGGTTAGTCTCGCAATCCCTCTGATCATCTCCTAACTTTTTACATCTCGGCCAGGAGCTCCATTTATTGCAAACAATACATATTTAATGAACAGAATGATAGCAATCTTGATAAAAGTTAACGGGTTATAACAAGTGCGCGAAAACGTCGCCATCATTTTTCTTTGACATGTACTTTACACATATTTTACATACATATACGGCATTCATATCACTGTTCCTCATTCACAGATCAAACTTCAGTAAGTATACAATTTGCTTAGTACATCCGCTACCCGTGATACGTCTGTATAAGAAATGATAAGTTAGGCCTATATAACAACGTTATGACCACATGAACATATCTGGCAGTGGAAATATTTTCTTTGTAATTACATGCATATATCGTCCCTCAACTTTCTATCTATTTATATATACTATGAATTTATTTCATAATATCATGTCTGGAATACACAAACATTCTTTGTAGTTATATTTTATCTCAGAAATAAACTCAAACAAAATCTGCAATTATTTTAAAATAATTGTTTTTAGTAAACGTGTATGTGTGAGTGGGGGGGGGGGGGGGGGGGGGGGGGGGGGGGGGGGGGGGGGGGGGTGGGGGGGGG
>JAQQZZ010113091.1:0-15212 GCA_030265115.1 Mopalia vespertina | reverse complement strand
AACCTTATGTATGCGCTGGGGGCCTCCGCGGGGGCCTAGAGGATGTATGCACATTTTCCCCCTGAACTACCGAATTGACAATTGTTTATGTACGTGAAGTCTTATATGCTCGAACTGCCCCTGAACTACCGCTGGGAGTCTCCGCGGCCGCCTCCGCGGCTTCCTAGAGGGAGTATGCTACCCCCCCCTGCTGCTATATCTATTGGTGCAATTTTGGTTTTTTTGAGTTATTTCGAAAACATTGTTGATATGACTTTTCAAAGAACAATACAACGCTATTGAAGAGAGAACTGCTACGGAATTTTATATTAAATAGCGCAGTACTGACTTGTATTTTGGCAAAACAGACCAATCTTAAAGCTTAAACTATATATTTGTGGTAGCAATTTAAAACATCACAACCTAAAAATAGGCCGAGGACACAGGGGCCGCCTAAGCCCCGGAAGCTCTGAGAGTGATTGAAGACAGAGCGGCAATCTGGTCTCGCGTGTCCCAGACTCTTCTCGCGTTAACTTTGACCACGGCTAGATAGTCTGGTAACAGTGCATGTTAAATGTTTCAAAAAGAAAATGGCCGCCATATGGTCCGGTTATCGTATCTTTGGTTTTCTTATAGGTTAATTTAAAAATATTTCAAACATTAAATCGAACCGAAAACTTTTGTATTTATTTTACAATAAATTAATTTGAGGTTTATTTGTTGAAGTTGAATTTTTTTTAACAAAATGTTAATATTCTTAAAGGGTTAGGCGTTTTAAGCAGGCGAATATTGAAAAATTCCAACAATAATCCCCATTTACTTATTCATTTATTTATTTATTTAGTTTTATTTTCTTGGAAGTGAAATTATATATGTGTATGTATATGCGTATGTATAAGTGTATGTATTAATCTTTAAATATATTTTGAATAAATGAGAAAAGAAAAATGTGTTTGCCTCCACTGGGAATCAAACCGTCTAGCCTATATTGTGTACCATGGATATTTTACAAATACAGAGACAATGGCCTTCAAATAAATAACATTGTTTTTATATCATATTTCCCTGAATCTTTTGTACCACATATAATTGTTATATTACGTGTATGCACAACTATTGTACATGCCACTGGTTGTACACATTATGTTTGGGATTTCGCCATCAGCTGTAGGGCCTATGGTACAATGTAATCTGACACGCCTCTAGCGACATGACCTAGTTTAGCCTGCTCGCAGAGAATCTGCTTTGGCCATCCTCAAATAAACCATCGACTTTTATCAGCGGCTTTTATGAATAGATTTATAAACAGAGATAAGCCCTGGCTAGTGAGTGTAGTTCAGGAAGGCTCAACTCCTTACATCTGATCTAAACTGTTTACAATTGTGTTATACTTAACAAGAAAAATTAGCCTACGTCTGCTCTGTTACAGTATCGAGTCGTTGCGCATTATCCTGCGGAAGGGACACATTGGCCTAAACTTCTACTTCATATATTCGGGGTCTGTATTTATTAACGTTGATGACATAGATGCTAAAGGAGCGATCTTCGTCAAAACCGAGGTTGTCCTGTCCAGAGGAGACTCTTTCGGGGTAAGGTCCCACAGACATTCTACTCACCCAGAGCCTCGTGAAACGCTCAGTTATCTTCTTCGTCTTTGGAAAATGGAATTTTAGCACACGTTAAATTTTGTATCTGAACACGAACAGGCATTACTACACACATATGTACAATGTATAAAGAGTTAGGGCCGCCATGTCGCTTTTGATCTATTTGGTACATGTCTTTTTAATTGAAGTTAACGAATTGCTTGTATAATGGTATTTTTAATTGAAGTTAACGAATTGTTTGTATAATATTCTACGTAGACAATTAGGTGTTTGCATTACATATTTCACAGACATACCTTCAAACTACTTTTAAATATGTTAATATAAATAGATTTCAACTTACAGAAAACTGTCCAACCAATGAGGTTGATGTTTTTCGAGTTAGTTTTCAACTAAGCTCTACTACTCTGAAAGTTGTCAGTGACTTGAACGTATCGGTGCCGCTTTTGAAATTCTTCGAAACTAATATTGGCACTGGCGAGATATAACTTATGGAATCAAATGAAACAGGTTTTTCCTTTAAAAAACCCTAACCATACAGCTTACACGAACAATTACGTTAACCAATGGCATATTATATTTGAAAAAAATACAGGTTCACAGTGGAAATATATTCAACCTTTCTTGTATTTTTGTCGTTTGTTAATATATGTCTGCCCCAAAGAGATTTTCGTAGTAGCCTAAATGGAAAAAACTGAACATCTGTGACAAGATGACTCGAGTTGTTTCGGACTGGCCATTCTTGCCTTTTCTCTACTGTGTTTTTATGCTTTTTTAATATAATTTTTTATTTATTATTATTATTTATATTTTGGAGATCCGGGTAAAATCTTTACAAAAAAAAATACATAAATTATTTTATTTTGGTACACAGAACAAATATGCAACTTGAAACGTATCTTAATTACTTATTAAATTAAAAAAAAAACTAATTGATATCTTACTTGTCTGTATTTCTAACGACTATAATATTGTCAATCTGTGTTTTCAGGAAATAGCTTTGCTTCAAGAAGTGGCCAGAACCGCAACAGTCAGTGCGCGGGAAACCTGTGAATTATTAACCGTGGATCGAGAGGTCTTCTCGAAACTATGTCCTCAAATTTTTGACAAGGAGCTTGAGGAAAAGATAGAATTCCTACAGTATGTTAGCTACGTTACTCGAAGTTCAACATCTCACCTGCCTATGGAATTTTTTTATTGGCTTAACTTTACTTGAAATATGATATTTTTCTGGTAAAATAAAAGTCGTTTAATTGGGACAACCTGCCCCATAGGATGTCACAGAGTATTGGATTGCCCTTTCAACAGAAAACTAAATGATACATTCATTTGTTTATATCAATACAAAGGTTTATTGAGTGATTTAAATGACCAAATTAATGTTAAAACAATATTTACTTTAAAAAAGCTATTTTACCCAAATATCGACATATCTACAAATATGTCTACAGACTCAGGTCTTGTTCTCATAGCTGTCATGATTAAATTGGCTGTTTAAGTAACTATAATAACATTTAAGTTAAATTAAACTTAAAATACATTTTTCACAGACATTGGTGTAACCACAGTATGTCCACAGCGCTGTCTACATTACATTTTGCACAAAATATCAAAGCCACCCAGTACATTGCTTTACTGACTGCGTTGCTATTCTCCCAACCCTAGCCACAAATAGCACTATCCGATACTACAATTACCTCCATCAAAAAGTCAATACTTCCATGTGTTCTAACATAAATAGTGACATATCAACAAAATAAAATGTGTAAAAACAAACAAATGTCGGCATTTTTTTAAATATATGATCGTGCGGCCTGGATTTCAAGATGGAGGACATCAGTCAGCTACCGCTCAAACAAAGAGTGTCATCAAATTTGCTTCACATACAGTCCAAAATTAAAACCCTGTGACAACCATCCCCGGTCTCCCCTACCTTACTCATTTTTGATCGATTTAAACGGTCTTCTTGATTTGAGAACGACATTTGGCGGGACATGATTGGGTCTCTACCAGTTGGGAACCGTCCCTCGGTCAGTGTGCAGTAAATATGACAGAATGTATTTTGGGAAGGTGTAAGGCCATACAGATGCAAACAAAAATTTATTCAGAGACAGGCCTTATGTTCAAAGGCTTCGTGCGGCAGGACGTCATATCTCTATTGACTGTATATTACAAGTTTATATTTGTTTGTTTGTTTGATTGGGCTTTTAAGTCGTATTCAAGGGTATTTCACTTATATGACGACGTACCAGCCCAATGGGTGAAGGAAACAACCCTTGATACCACTGGCAACAAACACAGACAAGATGGGACAAATACAGGACAATAATAGGACACAATTCAAACGCCACAAACAGATCGGCTTCCTGTTCCCCTTTAGCTCCGAGAGTATCAGGGCAACATGAAGCTCCCTCAAACCACCCGCTACAAGTTTATAAGATACTAAGTAATAAGCATCATATGTAATAATGTTATAAAAAATACCGTTACAAGAAACAAGTTAATATATTGAATTGATAAATCCGAAACTCGATTGGTTCAATATAGCTTTTATAGGCGTTTAGTTATCTCATTCCTAGATTGCGACACGATATATAAGTGCCTGTGACTAAATCGTGTAATATATAGAACTGCTTCTTAGCAGTTGTCGCAGGCCTAATATATGTTTTTTGTCTAACTGGTGTTTTAGAAACGATGATCAACACAGGCAACGACCGACTTAGTCTGGATAACAACTACTCGAGTCATTTCACACAATGTTTATATCTCATTCCAGAGATCGCTTCCAAGTGTAAATGTAACAACAACAACATAAATGTAACAGCAACACACATACGTTTATATAACAATAGAATAGTGGTGTCCAAACAGTGAGTAATAAGAAAACAATAAATGAGCGGTTTAAGTAATGGAAGATTAAATCTAACCGGCTAGAATAACATATGATGATCTCTGTTGTAGAACGGTGCCACTTTTCCAGTGCCGATGGTGGACAGAAGAGGCAAAGAGAAATCTGTGCTTCCAGGCTCATATACTGGAGGTACATTTAGGCGACATGCGTTTGTTGTTATTTTTTAAAAATTGCAGCGATTGTGAATTTCGAAGTTTGCCAGAAAGTTGAAGCGTAACAATGGATGGTCAGATGTAATTGTAACAGAGGAGTTAACTCGAACCTTGTTAACTTTATTCTCGAAGGGCGGCTGGGTTCGCCAAGGGTTGTAATGCCGCGTAGCTTGGAATAAATCTATTAGTTAGCGGAGACGCAGTAGCCTCTGTACAAGAAATTTTGAATATTATCTGGACGTTTTTGTTTATTAATAGAGAAATGGCTATCTTATTTATGCCTTACGAAAGTGTGTTTTAAAATGAGACGCTGATACACTACGTTTTATACACGTTTATTTTATTTGTGGATCTAAAAACTAGAAAGTCTGGTAATTTTGCCTCTACATACAAGAGATTTCCCTGTGAATCGAACTCGGAATCCTCACTTTAAATGAAATGGCTTCAGATCTGTTCCCAATGCGGTCATAGCTTATGTAATCGATATATCTTTTGTCAAATTGCTTGGTCGAAAACACGTCACATGGAATTAGAAATTCAATGACGCTGCATATTTGGGAAGACGTCTACCCCGTCGTGTGAAGGTGTTCTCTTGTAAAGCACATTCCGATCCCGTGTTTTGAGTATTCCAATTCAAGTCTATATACAATTATATAATGTTGTAAACACTGCAGCAAATCCATTTGGTATAACCAAACAAAAAGACCTACTGCATGTTTGAGAATGGAACATCATGATTAGTCAGTTCTTGACAATTGAATATCAATAGTTTCGAGCTTACCAATCATGCTATTAGTAGTATAGACAGTGGCGGTTCTGGATCACACCCTCTTGGGAGCCTCCTTCCCCAAACATGCAGTATTTTAATATTATTTACAATGATGGCCAGCGCTGGTGCCAGTCTGTTGCGATAATAGTCGCGGCGAAACTTTAAATACCTGTAAACGACTGCTAAGCTGAATGTGTCAAGTGCGACACGCCGCCTACATTGCACATCCAGTAAATAACCAAATGTTGCTGAAATCCATTGTGAGTTATAGGCCTGCTCGAGATAAAAGTCAAAATTTTAATTTTGTTGTCCGTTTGTGTTTCCAGTTCAAAACGAATCGTGTCGTGGTGGCGGACAGTACAAAAGAAGACTGGATGTATATATGTATGACGGTAATGTATTAGCATTGTTCATGTATATTTTCAGAAAGTGAATGCTAATGGTGCATGGATCGCTAATAATTAAAACCAATGACTCACAAGTAAAACCTAAAATTAGTTTATTAATGATCAAATATACAGGCTTGATCCGTTTCTGGGTGTATTCAAGTTTTACAAATTTAAAAAAAAAGGTACCAGAAAAGCAGTTCAACGATATCAGGGCAATATGTTGGCCATGTTAATTTAAAGACGCTATTTATTTTAGCAGCCTTTGCCTGGTTGAAAAGCCTCTCCTAATTACATCGTTAACCCTTGTATTTTTTTTCCTTAGAGTTATAGATACCCCGTTCCCGGTTCGATCTACGGAGGAGGCATGCACATTTTTGTTTCTCTTCCTTTATATTTTTATTTTTGTGCTTGCCTCCACCGCGATTCGGCTTTTGACCTCTGGTCAGCAGAGTCAGCGACCTTAGCGGACCGAGCTACCAAGGCTTACGGCAGAATGACAGCGAATATTCATCCAAGTAACGGCCGCGAAAATGCATAGAATAAGTTTGTTCATCGTGTTGCCCTACTGCACGATTTTTAAGTTTTGTCATGTTTATTTTGGGGAAGGGTTCGCTAGACCGGAGGCCGAATAGCCAGAAGGGTAATATTTGGTTCGAAGGTTAAATGTTTACTTGTCCGGAGTCCCAAAAATCTTACGGTCCACTATTTCGAAGATTCAAAGTTCGAAGCTTTACTTGTCCGAAGGTTCACTATTCCAAACGTTCAATAGTCCGAAACTTATTTTGCAGCGTAACGCAAATGTGATGATAAGATTTTGTAGAAAGGGGAAAATCAATGTGTCTTATTTTTCTTGGAAGTGGAACTAAATGCAATATGATATTTTCTATCTGCAACGTTTTGAGTCTATATAGGTGCTCTAACATTTAGCGTCCGAAAAGCGGCCTCAGTTCAGAACTTTGAAGATGAAAAGACAGCATTTGCTTATGATTATTGGTAATTTGATTGTAAAAAGTTATCCGGAAGGCGAAAGGTATACATAAACATTAACATTTTTCAAGAACAACAACGGAAATTCGAGGGACGAGTTCTTCAAGTCTTCCTTCCATGAAAAGATAGGATGTGCCATCAGCCGTATATTATACGGCAATGATGCCCTTAGCTAGGCCATGTAATGGTTTGGAATTGGGTTTCAAACTTCAGTGCAATTATCGCTGGTGAACCTCCGGACTAGTAAACCTTCGCACTAGCGAACCTCCTGAGTAGCGAACCTCCTGACCAGCGAATCCTCGAACTAGCGAACCTTTGGACTAGTGAACCTCCTGAGTATCGAACCTCCTAACTAGCGAATCTTCGGACCAGCGAACCTCCTGAGAAGCGAACATCCTAACTAGGGAACCATCGGACAAGCGAACTTCTGGACTAGAGAATCTCTTGACTCGCGAATCTTTGAGCTAGCGAACCTCCTGAGAAGCGAACATTCGGACTAGTGAACATCCTAACTAGGGAACCACGAGACAAGCGAAACTATGGGCTAGTGAATCACCTTACTAGCTAATCATCGAACTAGTGAACCTCCTGACTAGCGAATCGTCGAACTAGTGAACCTCTGGACTAGCGAACTGCCTGACTAGCGAATCTTAGAAATAGCGAATCTCTGGACTAGCGAATCTTTGAGCTAGCGAACATCTGGACTAGTGAACCTCAGGACTAGCGAATATTCGAAATAGCAAACATCTGCACTACAGATACTCCTGCGTAGCGAACCTCCTGACTAGCGAATCTTCGAACTAGCGAATCTTCGGACTAGCGAACCTCCTGAGAAGCGCATATTCGGACTAGTGAACATCCAGACTAGCGAACCTAGTGACTAGTAAACCTTCGGACTAGCGAACGTCCGGACTAGCGATTATCCTGACTAGCGAATCTTTGGACTAGTGGCCAATTGGACTAGTGGGTGGATCGGTTATGTGTGTATCCCAGTAGGCGATTCTTACTACACTACGTTGTCCACCTTTAATCATAATATATAGTCTTCTCTCTTATAAGCACATGGTATTTAAGTTGTTTAGATAGATCAATGATACAAACCTAGTCATGGTGCACATCATTCTTTGGAATGGGGACGCCAATAAATTAAATTATGTATTGCTACGCTTCGTTGTGGTCTGGTGAGTTTGGTGATACGTGACTGTCATTTTTTGGCTATTACAGGGCAATTGTAAAATAATAAGGCACCTTCAGTTTGACGGGGCATCCACAGAGCCCATGGATTCCTGGAGGACAGACGACGAAGACCTGGAAGCAGAAATGTCAAACCTTCTGACACCAGGATCCGAACTCCGATCCTCTCACTCAGGTAAACTGTTTGTTTCTATGATAGCTTTATTGTTATTTCATTTATTTCTTTAAACCAAATAGGACATCTGAATGTTACAACATGTCCCTCACCTACATATGCCTCCTGGGCACTGGCATCTGTAAGCCTGAGGCATCCCACTTTCGATTGTTGCTTACTTGTTGAGAATGTGTGGAGGGAAGAGGAAGGGAGGTGGTAGTTTGTGGGAGGCGTGTGGAGGAGAGAGAAGGAGGTAGTGTGTATACGGTAGTGTGTGGAAGTTGTGGATGGGGTGGAGAGGTGAGGAAGAAGTGTGTGGCTGAAGAGAGGAAGTAGTGTGTGACTGAAGAGAGGAGGAAGTAGTGTGTGGCTGAAGAGAGGAGGAGGTGTAGTGTATGGGAGGCGTGCGGTGGAGAGACGAGGAGGTATTTTGTGGCTGAAGAGAGGAGGAAGTAGTGTGTGGGAGGTAGTGTGTGGTTGAGAGATTAGGAGGTAGTGTGATGGGGGAGAGGAGGAGGTATTGTGTGCATGGAAGAGGAGGAGATATATAGTGTGTGACATGTGTAAGTAGGGGAGAGGAGGAGATATCTTACATAATCAAATTGCTAGATAGCTCTCGGTATCTTATTCGCTGGTAATTGCTCTTACAGCTGGAAGAAGACCATCATTTTCAGAGAGAAGACGGAGAAAGTCATTCCAGAAAGACAAAGGCCGTTTGTTACACTCGATGGGATTGGCTTATGTGGACACTAACCAGGTAGTGTTTTACTTCAAGTGTCGTCTAGATTGAACATACTTGACAGAGGCACTTTCTTGTGAATTTCTAGGGCTGTTCATTATATTTTAAAATGACAACTTCGCATGCATTGGTTTACCCCAGTCGCCGTCGTACCTCCATGACATTGCGTATAGATCGCTTGGCCATAACCCAGGACCATGTTGTGTAGTAATATTTGGTTATTTTCCGTAAGTTGTGCGGTCGTCGTCAAACAATTTACAACTGTATAAATACACCGGGACTATGTTATGTGGTCATACAGCTACCGATCAATGCCTTTAATTTTAAGGTGCTTACAAATTGGATTTTTCTTAAACAAACGTTTGCTACATTTTTTTACCCATATTACATTTACCTGGATTTTTCGTAACTGTGACGAAGAGTATAGCTTCGCCACGGGGCTTACCGGGAAGAACGTGTTAGCGCGGGTTTACCCCAACGTTGGTGTATACGTTTAAAAGCTAGATGACACACGATGATTTCAAACTACTTCACTTGGTGAGGTCTTGACAAAAGTCGTCTATAGCTATAACTACAATTGCTTATATTTCCCCTTCGTCACTTTCATTATCGTCAACTTTCCTTCACTTCTCTTATTACTTGTTAAATTAACATTTCGAGTTATTATATACAGGTTTGTTTGAATTGTCGAAAAGCCATTTTTGAGATGCGTTTTCCAACGTTTTGTAGTGTCTACAAATTATTGCCGTTGTGCTGCTTTTAACCTTTATTTTGCAAGTACACGGCTGCAAACGAAGTCAGCAAAAATATATTGCAGGTAAGTGATTGTCTCAGGGTGTAATATATAACACTAACGAACACATATGGAATTTGAAATAGGTTTATTCAAGAAGCTGGATAGTGTACATACGCCTGTAAATAGGCTTCCGGTAACAAAATGTAGCTTTCAACGCAGATTTGATACTTTGGGATAACCCAGAGCCATTATACTGTCTATCAGGAAGTCACGAGGGGGCGCTTCTTTTACAAAAAACCCAGGTATATAAAAAAATTAAAATGTAGGTCAACATTAAATTTAACAATTTTGTCGTTTAAGAATGAAGCTTAAACTTGTTAGTATCTTTATCATTTGTTTGTTTGTTTGATTGGGATGACTCTGATATCTTTAAAAAAAGGTAATCGGACTGATCTACAGCTGAATGACATCATAGCATAGTTCCAGTGTATTTATACAGCTGTAATTCGCTGACAACAACCGCACAATTTACGCCGTTTTAGCGAAAATCACTACGTTCAAAATGGTCCTGGTTTATGACAGGGGTTGTAGGCAAGTCATGACGGTAAGATGGCTTCCGGTTTTAATCAATGGCCCACTGGTTCAGACAAAACTTTCTTTTGCTTCAGATAACTTGTGATTTGTAGAAGCCTTATAGCAGATCATATTTATCATGGGATATTTATCCTAATAACTTTGTAGTTGATAATTGATAATTATGTTTCGGTTGAGTTTATGTAACCAGAAGTATATCAAGCAGAATTATGAAACCAGCCATTACCCAGTCTCAACGGCATTGTGACCAGACCAGCGCTGATAATTGAAAAAGCCCCCCCCCCTAGCGAGACATAAAGAAACCTCGGACATGAAATGGATGTGGAATCATGTGTAAATCATGCTAACGCTATTTCCTTCGCTTTTCAGTGGTTTGTTTTTTACCCATACGGCGTCAGTGGATTTTGGCATTCAAACTGCGAAAAATGAACGAAATCCCCCATTTCTTGCGCAACGAGTCATATGGCACTATGAAAGTCCACTGAAAGTCACAATGCCGTTGAGACTGGTTAATGGCTGGTTTCATACTTCTGTTTGATAGACTGCTGATGTAACGTATACCCAAATTTCGTGTGTGTGCTTATAAACGTTTGCCACATATTTGACTTGAAAACAATGTAAATCTGTATTAATATACCTTAAATATTACGATTTATGCTGAAAGGTGTCTGGGAGATTCTACATAGAGTTTGAAACAGCTTAAACATTGGCTGTGATAAGTTGACTTTCGTGTGCCAGTGTGAGTAATCTTTGTAAATATACCGAGGCCTATGGGTACCTTTTTGTGTTTCGCAGAGGAACGCGGACAACAAACCAATAAGAGAGGATGGAAGTAACAAAAATTCCCCAAAACAGTTCGCCGTAACACTGACATCCTTGATAACCCAAATCACCAAAGATACTGGGACAATTAACTCCGTATTCCTGGATATTGGCACCCTTAATGTGGGAGATATTTTCGTGAGTATTTAGTTATCCTGTATTATCATTCCGGGACCATGTCTGTGTCTTTGATTGTTTGATTGGGGTTTAATGCCGTACTGAAGGCCGGGTCCTTCACTTACCGGTATATGACGACAGATTGTCCACTTCACACGGTTCCTTGGAATCCGGGAGGAAACCTCGAAAAAACCACCTCCGCAATTGCCAGAGCCACATCGTGTGACTCACAATCCTGTGAACGGTACATCGAAGTATGATAAGTAAGCGCACACGCTAACCACTAAATCACAGGCCGCGGGCCCACAGACTGCTTGAGGATACATGCAGTCTCTAACAGCAGACTATAAAGTCTCCAACTAAAGATATGTCTCATCAGAAGTCTACCAAGCAGAAGTATGAAACCAGCCATTACACAGTCTCAACTGCATTGTGACCAGACCAGCACTGATTGTTGAAAAAGCACCACCTAGCGAGACATAGAGAAACCTCGAAGGACATGAATTGGATGTGGAATCATGGGTAAATCATGCTACAGCTATTTCTACCACTTTTCAAAGGTTGTATTTTACAGTGGATTTTGACACTCAAGCTGCTCGAAAAGTAACGAAATCACCCATTTCTTGCGCACTAAGACATATGGCATTACGAAAGTCCACTGAAAGTCACAATGCCGTTGAGACTGGAAATGGCTGGTTTCATACTTCTGGTTGATAGACTTCTGGTCTCCTCCACCTTGAGTATAAAATAAGTGACCGCTTCAGATAGCCTTTTGTCAAAGTAGTATTCCATTCTGTTTCCGAGAATCTTGCCATCGTTGAGGTCGAGAAGAAGTTCTGGCAAAAATACCAGAAACTCCATCCTATAAGACATCATATCAGCTTGTAACTCCTGTACGTAAGCAGTGGATTTCTGACATTTTGTGTTCTTCTAAAAGTTATCGAAATGTATTAAGAAAATTATAAAATATACGATATACTTTGGAAACATAAGGATTGTTTATTGTGCAATTTGGACAAATCGTTGAGGGTCACCCTTGTACTGTTTTGGCGCGTGTATAGAGATATAGGAGAGAATTTTCCAAGCCTTACACTCTACATCTGAAATTTATATACATATTTGAATTTTTTAAATTTAATCTTTATTTTACAGTATTTACACCTTAACATATAAAGCTTTTCTTGTGCAAATCCAATACATTTACTTTACAATAATCGATTGCGTTTTGCTAACAGTGATGGGAAGATATATTTAGATCAGCTTGTAAATTAAACAGTTATAAAGTAATACATTTCTGTAAAGGGACTATGTCTTTGGCCGGCTACATTCTCTGCTGTCCACTAATTGTATGAGGAGGTTGAGATATATTTTGATTTGAATACATTACAGGATCTCGAGTCTATACTGAACAGAAAAGTCATAGAAACGGACAGTAAATTGATTTTAGTGAGCGGGGGAGCTTCTCTTCTCAGAGTTAAACGGAATAAGTTCTTCCAGTACGCTAATGGGGACTGCCTCCAACATGCCCAGTTCATCGCTACTAAACACAGGTATGTTGATGTTGTTGTTGTTGTTGTTGGAAGTGGTACGGTGTGTTTTATTGGTTTTTATGGCCCAGCAGATCTTCACATCAACTTTTGAACTGGTAGCCATGGCTATTCAATGGAGTTCTCGTTACAAAGTCATGCTACCTCATCCAGAGTGAAAAAGACCATGTTTTGCATAAAATTCCATATGGTAGTCCGATCGTAGGCCTAATGACAATTGTTTTGGGGCCATTTTCGTTCTCTTGTAGAATTTTGGGGAAATGTCAGGCGTGGATTCCCTTAAAGTTGAATATGACGCAGTAGCCAAACTTTTTATTGTTTTTTTCTTAATTACAGAATCCCA
This sequence comes from Mopalia vespertina, assembly GCA_030265115.1. Taxonomy (NCBI): domain Eukaryota; kingdom Metazoa; phylum Mollusca; class Polyplacophora; order Chitonida; family Mopaliidae; genus Mopalia; species Mopalia vespertina. The sequence goes on along the minus strand of JAQQZZ010113091.1, from coordinate 2,172 downwards.
AAAAGTACACAGGCCTATATATTTAAGTTCTACCCAAAGCTCACTTGATTAAAACCGTCAGCGTCTTACCTCCACAGTATGTAGTTTTGTACTGATATTCGTCAGTTTACGGTAACTTGTGCAGTCGTCATTCGGCAATTTACAACTGTATATAATTTCCAAAATATAATCGATTTTACTTCATACGTTGAGACATTAAGATAAACCAAGGCCATCTTGTTTTGCAATTTTTTTAATTGCTGATCTGTGGCAATCAAGTTGCCTTAGTCTCGTCCAGTATGGAAACTCTTACGAGAATACGATTGCTGTATATACACACATTCTAAACGTTATTCGAGATTTCATGCGGAAATTCCAGCTCTTAGGTATCACCGAGCCATCTTTTCACCGATTATCCCCTGTTTTTCGGGATTTTTATTAAAAGAAGTTTACACCATACATTCGCCAGAATGAATTGCATCCACAATCAAGTGTGGAAATGAAATACTCCAAGATGTGCCAAATCACAGGCTTGATAAATCCAAGAAAATACAAATTTAAAATACATAGTTCCTGACTTCCGATTTGAAGTCAAGCAGAGAAAGATGATGCAAGTCTTATATACTACCATCAACAATTGGTGTCTAGGGTCAGCGGTTTTAAAACGTGTTGATAGGTTGAATTAATTCTATGCATAACAGTTAACGCGGTGCGGACATTTGCACACTTGATACATTTAGCAACATTGTGGAATGGCAGCGTTAGACAGTATTAATTGAACAGGTCATAACAAAACCTGCTTCAAAAAGAATGAAAATTGCGTATATTTTGTTTAATTGGGTTTAACATTGTACTTCAGGTTATTTCACTTATATAATGGTGTGCCAGCATGAGACCACTACTTTTTAAATGGCTAGCATCTTTTAGTTTTGGTTAAATAAAGACTCGATCCTCGGCTGGGTGTGTAGGCAAATTACTTGCCTTTTCATTTAACAAGTAAATGCAACAGAACCAAAACCAACATATAGACAGCTTACCTCAAACAGCGCAAACACGTGGTGTTGTTTACAAAGTATTGTGAAGTCCATCCACGCGACAATTGTCACTGTGCGATGAAAGCTGGTTTCCGAAATATCGGAAGCCAGACAAGATGGCTCGGTGATACCTTAGAGCTGGAATCTCCGCAGGGAGGTCCGCGAATAACGTTTAGAATGTATATACACAGTGATAAGGTAATGATGTTCTACATCAGCATAGCAATGCAGATTTTTTAAAATTCAATTATAACTTCTATTGTTCTTAAGGTCTTGCTGGACCCCTTGGTTGATTTTCAAAACACCTGTTGTATTTAGTCCATTATACAGAAGAGTAGGCTATTAATCTGAACGATATAAATCTGTAATTATGCTTTCTAAAAATATTGCAAAATGAGTAAATGTCAACAGAAAAAAATAGACTGCATTTTTCAAAGTTTATTTCTCGAAGTGCAATAACGATAAGACTGAATTGATTACTTTGCCCTAGTAGAATGGTCCTTGAACTAGTAAACGGTGCCTCATTTTTTTTTTTTAATTTGATTATATCGATCTCAGTGGATTTTTTTTGTCTATCCCATCTTGGGAAGACTTATAAAAAATACAACTTTCAGAAAACATTAAAAAAATCAAGGACGAACTTCTAAAAAATGAGGCATCGTTTACTAGATCGCATTGTGCTCATTACAATCGTATAAATTTGAAGTTTCTAACATAAATAGTTTTCTAGAAATACGCCATGGAAAATGGAGGGTCTGCTTTAAACTGAAGTGACAGAAATAGGCAATTAAAGTTTTGCCACTTGGATATGATCAAGGGAAAACTAAATTATTGGCTAAAATTTTAACTGATTGTAATTCGAATTTCGAATTATTTTTTCACCAACATATAGTTGGAATACCTACCTTTATTATTTAAAAAAATTGGTTCATTTTGAGCCCAAGGGGTCCAGCAAGACCTTAAATGAATATTCTGTTTATTTTTAATCGACCCACATTACAAATTTGATGTTTTAAAGCTGCTGTATTGTTTTATCACGTGACTACTTATATGACTGACAGATTTGATCTCATTTGATTAACACCGGAAGCGGGCTTACCTCCATGCCTTACGTACAGCCCGCTTGGTCATAAACCTAGTGCCATTTTGAATGTCTACA